>OZ026846.1:3340800-3516384 GCA_964023205.1 Lutraria lutraria | reverse complement strand
CTCAACAACAACATAATTTTCCTACTACCAATGGGTGTTGCTTTGGAGAGGTTGCACTGTATTAAAGTCAAACTGAGCATTTGATAATGTTATTTTTCATCAATTTTTTTTAAATTTTCAATTTGCATACTATACTACAATGTCATGTACTTACTGAATAACAAGCCATGCACAAGAAGCTTTCCGACGAACGAGCCGACGATCATTCCTATTATCCAGAAAACAACCTTCAGTAAACTCCAGGCATTGGGCGGATATCTAGTCATGATAAAAGCAATATCATTGCCAATCATAGGAATAAGGCACTCTTTCTTACTATGAGCCACAGGGTCTTCGGCATAAATGAGGAAGTTGCAGAACACAACGAAGTAGGAGATGAAACAACGACAATAAGGGTGCTGAAAATAATATCTGAAATCCTTTTCCATGAAGAGTGAATAAGTACTTGCTGCATCCACATCATCTTTACCAGCAACCAACACAACAATGTCTTCATCTGCCTTCTTTGTGTCACCTTTACCGTCGGTCTTACCACCTTCCGTCACCTTTTCTTTACTATCATCTTTATTTTGATTATTATTAACAGTTTCTATAGCTTTCTCATTTTCATTGGCAGAATCTGTGTTAACGTTTTCTTTAGCACCATCAGTTTCATCCACAACTTCAAGCTCTTCTTCCTTGGCATCCTCAACATCACTGTTTTTTCTATTTTTTGCATTTTTAGCATCTGTTAAAGGGTCCAACTGACCCTCAGTGTTGTTCTCTTCTTGACTGTTGTTATTACCCATATCTCTAACTATCTCATACTCAGCAGAGCTGTTATCCATTAACAAACCCTGAACTTTTATTACAACTGGACTAGCTTTACCATCATCTTCATCGTCGCCTTTATTTACTTCCTGGAAATACATAAAAGAGCAATATTAATTTTTCAAAATGAATTTGAATAAAATCCATAATAATAAACCTCTTATTCATCCAAACTAAGAATAAATACATAAATAAGCAAGAGATAAGCTCATTGAAAATGATTGAAGGCTTTGTTAACTCATCACCAAAATTCACGATTTCCGTAGAATTCTCTTAAAATTAAACGAAGTATGTAATATTTGACATAAAAATAACACAATTGGTATAACAAATAATCATATTACTAAAGTGTAACTAAGTAAGACTTAGAACTTTGGTTATACTTAGATTACACAACCAGCCACAGATAAGTCAAACTTTAAAGTTTGTCTCATGATGGGAGCTGGTGAAAGACAAGCAAGCTAGTCTAAAAGCATTTAGAAATAGATCTGACAAACTTATAATATAGAAGCTTTTCAATACTTGATTTTTCAGTGTGTAAAATTATCTGAGTCAAATGCACAGCATTTTCTTAGGGTTACTTGATTTCTCTACAGTCTTGATTAGCAAATTCAGCCCCATTCCTCCTCTACTGAATGACTATACATTTTCCCCTAATTTTCTGAAAAAAAATCACCTCCCAGAGAAACTTTTTTGTATATCAACTGAAACAACTTGAGTTCAGGAATTATATGTGTAAAATTGGCATTTTGTAAAGTAAATATATACTATTTGAAAGACAAATTCCCATTTTTCTTCCAAACAACAGGACATTCCCCAACCTGAGGCCACCTGGCCCCAGTCCCCTAAATGTAATTAGGGCCCAGCTGGATGATAAAATAGATTTCATCTATAGATGAACTTGTTGATTTGATAAATTTCAGAAAATCTTGGTCTTCTGGAATATTATAACTAATTTTCATTGAATCAATTTGTCAAAGAACTACAGTGTAACTTCTGAAATCCGGACCCTCTGAAATCCGGAAACTTCTGAAATCCGGACGATTTCCTTGGTCCCGAAATTTCTGCCTCTATTTCAATGTAAATTAGAATTCTGAATTCCGGAACTTCTGAATTCTGAATTCCGGACGATATTTTCGTAAATTTTGGTTTATATAAGTGCAATTTTACTTCCAAAATCCGGACAGTGCAGAAAGTGTCATCCTTAATTAGTCCCGTGATTTTTAACCCTGAGGCAAAATGCCATTGTTCTCTTTTTCAATTGTTTACCAATCAGTGGTGTTAGTATATTTTGACATGTGTTAGAATCACAATATGCCAGTTTGCATTTGTAAAATGAACCACTTTTACTAAAATATATTTCCAAATCTTTACACTCATTAACAATTTTGACTGTTTCATTTTTGGAAGTAAAATTGTATTGTCAGTATCTTCCTTTCGAGAAAATATAAGATTTTGATTAATAAATCTTATTAATGTTTATCTTTTATTTTTGCATCCTGTCTTAGTAATAATAACACAATATTGTATTATGCATAAATAATGATGTCCCTATTTTCACCATTAAAAAACTCATTTAACATCTGTACTTGTTCAGTTAATTTTATAGACTTCTGAATTCCGGAAACTTCCAAATTCCGGACATTTTGGCCGGTCCCATTGGTGTCCTGATTTCAGAAGTTACACTGTACAACATACTTTAAACCTACAGCTTATATATTAAATCATGTATCAACCAATTATTAATTAAAACGCTTCTTTTTATTTATGCATTAAATATATTATTCAAATAACAAATTTTCTTCAATTATATATATAATTATGAGATATGTTTGTTGATTAATTCATTAGGTAAATTATCCATAAGCTAAAAACTGAAAAATATTTTTCCACATATTTTGATAAAATACAATTTTACTGAAATGTTCATATATTTTTCAACTTTTTGACAAAATTGACACATAAAAAATCCAATCAATATCATAAAACAGGCACCTTGTCATTTTAAATATAAGATCCAATATCCGAGACAAAGCCTCGTTAATCCCTTTATCCCTATTAGAGAATGGTGATGCTAATGGTTAGAATCAGAACTGTAGAATAATGAAAAGCTGAACATTAGCCGTACAATACAGTAGATTCCATCAGCAAACTAATATTACACAGAAATCAATAAGTTAGACATAGTTGAGAAGTTTACCAATCTATTTTGTAACATTTAATAAAAGCACAAGCCTTTCGGTCATATTGCTTACATTCCATAGACTACCAACCACACAATATGCTTCCAAGCAACGACCGAGATATACTATTAATAACTTTCATCTTCGATATTGTTTCACACAACCAATCAATCAATAAAATGTTTTTGAAGGACTCAGATTACAGGATATTAATAATAAAACAGCATTATATATTTCGCTTTTGTTTTCATTCTTTAAATTTCTTTAGATAAAATTCATAACTTGAATATTTCTCTATTTTTTGCCTCCATCCTATTTGACGTGCCCTTCCATTTTAAGCATATACCTCCCCACAAAAGACAGTTGCACAGCTTTTAAAATCTAAAGTCTGTTTTTAAAAAGCAAAAAAAACATTTTTTTAACTACTCACCAAAAAGGCTCCTACTAAACTTTTTTTTGGCCCACGGGTATTTGTTTGTAAAATAAAAAAAAGGGATTCTGACATGTATTTTGGGTTCAACATAAAAATTAAATTGTAAAAAAATAATTCCTGCTTACCTACCCTCTGAAAATTCTCTGGGTAGAGTTTCCACAAACAAACATTTTTTAAAGGATGTTTTAAACACTACAAATTGGTAAAACAAAAGTTAGCTAACTTTTGAAAAGAAATTTTTTTTTATGAAATTATTACTGCTGTAAAGACACACCCCTTTTGCATAATGTTACATCACAGGGACTTTTATTAGTGAAATTTCTGGCAAATCTGTTTGCAAATTTAACCATCTTAAAAATATTTTCTTTCTGACCAACGAAAAAAATTGTAAGAATAGTAAACCAACAAATAAACAAATTGTAGCCCTAAGAATTAATGTTTTTGTTTCATTCAACCAAACTTTAAGGTATAAAACTAACATTCATCTTAATTTTCATACATGTGAAACAATCTCTAATTTCACAAATTAACATGGAAAAAACATGAGTTTATAATAGTGACATGAAAAGAAAAACACCAGTAATTTCACCTTAAACTCACACAAGGAAAACATTTATTTCGTCATTTACATCCATAGAAAATAGTATACAAATGTAATTACATGTATCTCTATTAACACAGACAATAATTGTAGATACAATGAAACCACCATAAGGCCTAAATTAAATTTTTCTTTGTTTGCCCTTTGTACGCTATATATCTAAAGTATGAAATTTTGGGTCGGTAGGTAGGGAAATATTTCTTTCATTATAATTAATTTCGAGCAAAGACTGATTGAGTCAACAGGCATATTGTTTGTGCGGATCGAAAATGCCTATTTGCAATTCTTGTACTAAAAAAAATATCAAAGACCTAAAAATTAAAAAAATCTTTTGGGGTTGTGATCATTTTCCGGAGCACTTAGATGGATAGAATGCATATACTGCTCCTTTTAGCTTTCTTACTAACGAAAAACATCCAAATATATGCACTCAATATTATCCTTGGGTGAGGGCAGGATTAGAGGTTTATTGTATACTATAATACTAAATATATATATCATTATTACATACACATGTAATTTATCATTACACCACATTAATATATTACATCATCAGAAATGGTGATCAGAAATAAAAGGTTAAATTTGTTAATAGAATTATTATATCATTATGATAATATCATGTATAGTATAATAACCGACAGGCCTATTAAAGAATGTTTGTTTCTGGTTACAGGCTCATTAAAATTAGAGTACGTAGGCCGGGGCTTGAAAGCTGTGTGGGAAAATAATGATATAGGGGATGTACTGACATAACTGTGCCCCGGGGCTTAAATAAAAAGTCTAATGACATGTCATGGGGAAAAATTAGGGTAGGTTGGTTAACCAGAAACAAACAAAAATATATTATAGAGCATATTAAATGAGTGTGGATTTCGTATTGAATTTATTGAACAAGTTGAATAAACAGTATGTACAGATTGAGCCTCTGGCGAGTTTCATACAGTTTTATTCAAAGAGTTCAATAAATTCAAGACGTAATCTACACAAATTTAATATTTATTTTATCACATACACTGAAAATACGGCGAAAACTAGCTAACATACCTGTTTGACATTACTATACTGATAACAAAAGAGTGACACATGCATAATAAGGCTTTTAAATCAGGAGCACAAAAAACAGTTTCATTATGAAACATCATAAATAATAAATGTGTGAACATATCTTATGACATAAACAGTGTCTCTGCTTACTAAAATTGTTAAAATCAATGCAACATTACTCCTGTGTAGTTATAAATTTTGTTGACAAACAGCGTAGGAATAAATTCATGTGAATTGGCTCATTTACATATTATATGCACGGCCGTGCCATATCGTTTTTAAGGCACTGCCAAAACTGTGAAAAAAATTCTTTATGCCTTAATGAACTTCCAGTACAAAAAGAAAATGACAGTGTCACAATGTGCCTTAATATTGTGCATCTCATTCATGTTATATAGCAAATAAACCAGTTTGATTTCTGGCTGATATAGAACTTTCATGCAGTATCTACTTCAGGTAAATAAAGGGACATATAATAATTATGATATGAAAAAAACGCACATGGGACATTCACAACACCAGATTGAAAATAAGATCACTTGCAATGAACCATTGATAGATTGACAATATATAAATTTAAGTGAAGTAGCCTAAATGAGTCACTTACAAAATTAATGAACATGCAGTTGTGAAGCATAGATTTCTAATTAATCTCTTTAACCAACACACCCATTGCTCATTAACTTAATAACATATCCAGGGCACTCCTTTGATCCTTAAATGGCATTTTGACTCTTAAAATTTGCAAAATAAGGTTTTTGACTCTTCAGAATTGGAACCAAAGGGTCAATTCACAATAACATTAGTAGGAAATTTCATTGACTCTTTAAATTTCTACCAGCTAAGGGTCATTTTGATCCCCAACCTTTGTAGTCTAGGTACCCTGATATCAATGACATTTTAAATTGTCATAACTTCACCATGAAGAAAATTCTTCAGGAATTTAAGTAAAAGTCTTCATGTATTAGAAAAGAGAAAATTCGAAAATTAGAACCATCTGATTGACTTAAAATGTAGGGCAGACTTGAAAGAAGCCAAATGATAGTTCAAACAAACCAATCAAATGGTTAACTTTAACTTAGTATTTCAAAGTCAGAAATAGGCCATGTTACTAGTAAAAAATAATATCATGGCCCATTTACTTTAAAGAGCAAGGTTTTAGCTTGAACTGCAATTTAACAAATACACACATGTACGGTATGCTCAAATCACACACAAAAATTGCAGAATAACAGAAATGATAACTTAACAACAGGGCTCTCTCTCCTTTGACTCTTGAAATGGCATTTTGACTCTTGAAATTTGAAAAATGTGGTTTTTGACTCTTGAGAATTGGAACCAAAGGGTCAAATTTACTATTACTATAGTAGAAAATTATGTTGACTCTTTGCATTACTATCAGCTAAGGGTCTTTTTGACCCCCAACTTTTGAAGTCTATGGAGCACCCTGTAACAAAGTATCAACAGTACTAGTGTTTCCTGCAGAACGTCAGTGACTAAAGTGCTCAAGGCATGATGTCCTGAAGGGGCACTTTCAGAGCACTGTACAACCCATGCATGGCAATATAATTATATCAAAATGTGTTTCCTTGTAGTTAAACTGATGTCTGTGTGCACCTAATAATATTACGCTTGCAGGTGTAAAATATGGCCATGCGACTTCAAATGGGATGTATTTCACCATATTTCAAATTCAGTTTCCATGATCAGCTATTTACTTGCACAAAATAATCAGAGAAAGTTAAAAATCATGAAATTTCAATGCATGAGAAAAGTTGATTTGTACAGAGGGATGATTAAATATGATCTTTAGTTCAATTAAGCTTATAAAAAGCTTAAGAATGTGAAGCCTACAGACACTGATTAAAATCTGTCTCCTGGAACAGTCAATATATACTAGCTGGCAGAGCATTTATATAATATATATAACAAAATAAGCATGAACGTAGTAAGAGCATTTTATAACAACTTGCCAAGTGATATAAACAAATATATTGACTTACTATTTTGTAAGCTTACAGTAAGAAGACAAGAATCATAGACAAACATTTTAAGAAAAATATCTTTGTCATGACACCCTGCATGCATTTAGAATGAGGCTTAAATTAAAATTAAGTATGTTTGCCCTTTACCGACCGACCCGAAAAAATCATGCTGATTCAAAGATTTTATTGCAAATTCAGAAATAAAATATTTTTCCTAACTACCGACCCTCTTCTATAATTCAGGGTTGGTAAAGGGCAAACAAACATATTTTTAATTTAGGCCTAATTTAATTTAAGCCTGATGTATTCAGACATAAAAGGACAACAATGCCTGTGGTACATGATACAAAATACATGCATATAAATTATAATACATATAATTGATAAGCCATTCCTTTCTAGTCTGTACACAGATACCATATATAATACTTACATTCTACCTATTTCACCTGCAATGTAAATTGTGTCCATACACAATGTTAATATTATATATTGTTAAATTTTCTTTCAGTGTCAGAATCTGGTATAAATACAGCAAGATAATACATCACAGTAAGCTGACCAACTTGAAATCATTCCCAGACTGGACAAAATATTACTGGCCCATGTACAATATAAATTATAAATTGACTAAAATTTCACTTGAGACAAAAGTTTGCACCAACAGTGACTACAGTCTTATTTTGCCAAACTATATAATAATACCTGCTATTTTTAAAAAATTGCACAATTTTGCGCCTTACTTAATTATTTGTTATTGGTAATATGCTTTAAAGATTACAAATTAATTTCTTTGGCATATACTATGTTATCAAGTTCACAACAGTAAATGCATGAACTTGAGGAAAATATATGGATAAATTCTATGTTTATTATTATAAATGTAAAATGCTTGCTTTTATTTAATGATTGTGTTCTCTATCTTTTTCACATGGTTAATGCATTTAAGAGATGTCTGAAGTTTCAATAATGTTGCGAAGTATTTCAAACTGTAAATAAGAAAAACAGTCCATATTTTATCATTCAACTGGGTTGTTTTTTTCTATACAAGAAATTAATAATTATGCACATCCTAAGATGAGCAGAGAATGGTCAACATAATCAAATACAGCTGAAAATATTCAGGACTACATGTACAGTACAGTAGTTACAATGCGCAAATCCTTTTTTCTGATTTAAATAACTGAACCAAAACAACAATGGTGAAGTTTGGCCCACAACTGTATTGTTGAGTCAAAATGGGTCTATAGATACAGACTGAAGTTGACCTCTGGAACCAAACTGTTAAAGAGGGTTTGTGAAGACTCAAAGTCTGAAAAGTTCAAGATTTAAATCAATATATATATTTAATTAGTAATTTAATTACTTGCAGAAAGATCTGGACTGACAAAATCAATTTTAATTGTTCAAAGTGCTTTTGCATACAGATACAAAAACTATAACTTAGAATGAGGCACTTAATAATTTTAAATTTATTGGTATATATTAAAATTACTATCAAAAACTGAGCTTGTACATATTCAGCAACAAATTGTGTTTTAGAAAGACATTGCCCCCTCTGGATGGCCTTTCATGGTTTGATCTGAAAATGCGAATGACTCTGTAGACTGTAGAAAAATGGTATAAAGTATTTGTATTTATAAAATGTGTGTGATATTCATCAGCCAGAATAGCTAAGTTGGTAGAGCATCTGACTTGCAAGCAGGTGGTTGTGGGTTCGAGCCACACATTGGGTACATTATTTTTCTCCTCCTATATACTTGTAAGACATTGTCATGAGGAACCAACATAATTATTATTATGAAGTTGATTGTAGGTGGAGCGGTTTGATTTTAATTTTTGTAGGCATGATTATTAAGTTTGGCATACAAAACACTATATAAAAAATTGTTTATAAATATTATAGTTTATACCCTAGTATTAGTACATAGATCTGACCTATTGTAATATACCGACATTTATAACACAGATAATCGTCTTTATGCAAATTACAGGAGTAAAAGCTAAAGGTGATATTAGACGGATATCAACAGTTTCATTCATATGTAAACTTGAAAAATAATTCTGCAGTATAGTTTATGTAATAACATTATATCATATGATACTCACTGAATAAATGAATGCTAATCGCTGAAATTATACCGATATTAATCCTCCCACACAATCGAGCAAACTGAGGTTTACATTTCAAAATAACCAGAAGAGGATTTTTGTATATAATTTATAAACCAACTGAATGCAGTGAACTTATATTTCGAAAATAAAATCTTACATTTCCTTACACCATACTTATCAGACATATCTACAATATTTCTCCTTAAAAGCAAATCTTGGTAAAACAATACCTAAACACCTGAAAAGGGAAGCCTTAGTTGCTTCTTTAACCGTTTAGTTCAAGGTGTAAACATTTTTTATAAATCTCGGATTTTGATAAGAAACTGACTCACCGACATAGTTCGCCCTTTTTTGTTTACTACACGTTTCAGCGAAGAATCAGCAGGCATGACGATAAATATTCATGAACCGTGAATTTATCCAATACACGACGATATAACTATCACTGTTTCACAGTGACATTCTATCTATTTACTACTTCATTTATGTTAAAGTCGTCTCTAACAGTCAAGCGCTTGTTTCTACCAATCTGCTATCGACCAAGATGACAGTTTGGTATAAAGACCGTACCCGGATCTGTACGTAATGAAATTGATTAACCAAATAAACAGTATCAGACACAAAAATTATTTCCCCTCTGATTTGTAAATGGTACTTGTTATTATATATTTATACACGATGTTGAGTTTGACAAGACAAAAGTATCAAGTACAATATACTGTGGAAATATGTACTTCTTTTATTGTTAATCTAATTGTTAAAACTCTCAAACTATAGCATTTGGTAAAAAATACACTTTTATTGCTATCATAAATAATTTTATGTATGTATATTTGTAATTCGAACATCCATTTTTTACTCATAGACTTGAAATGTCTTAAATAAATCTTGCCCTACAATTATCAAAGGCATTTAGGTATATAAACAGAAATGAACATTTCCTTAAATATTAACTGCAGTCTAGTCAGGGATGCTATAAATAACGTTTCTGTATGAATGCGGGTCAAAATGGCCCACTTCAAAAACAACCCAATACCGAAACGGCCTAATTCCGTATCAGCACGTACAAAAAGGACCGTACTTTAATATTGTTCTACATGAAGTTAAATAAACTGTTTTGTCAATATGCATCAGAAAATGTGTATGAAAGCTGATCAACAATAAAAAGCCAAAATAAATGACAAAATGTTCACAATTCTTGGTTTAATAACTGGCACCTGCACTGAATGCTGTTACAGAGTATGCTTTTGTCTTTAATGTCATCTAACATTATTGTGTATTGTGTTAAATCATAAATATTGTGTTTCAGGGCTGTATTGACTATCCAAATAATTGATTTTATTCACAGTTACGTTACTAAAAATACACGAGTAGCTGACATTTTAACAGTTTTTTAGTATACTCTTGATTTCTTTCATGTGTGATGAACTCGGCCATTTTGTACCGATCCGTTTTAGAAGTGGGCCGTTTTGACCCGACGCCTTCTGTATCATAGGCAGTAATCATGCAAAGTTTAAATAAATTCATTGTACCTACAATGTCTGTGTGAAAATTGTAGCTAACTGTAGCAATTGTCTTTAAAACTTCAGCCATCTTTGTTAATTACCTTGTCCAACCATACATGTATAGTTTTTTGTATACCATGAAAAAAAATACAAAATTGATTGTGTAAATGTGACGTCTATATGCTTACAAAGCAATGTTTCGTGTCTACATCCTTGCTTTGAAATATCAATCATTCAAATTTATTTTCTTCATTTGTTTGTTAGAGTTTAACACCCCTTTTCAACAGTACTAGACTCCAATCCTCCATAAACAACTGCCTATATTTTTCACAGTATGTGTTTGAATCAGATGAAAATATTCAGCAAAGAGAAAGTAGTAAAATAATTTGGACGAGTTCAAAGTTTATTTCTGTTAAAATACATAGTACTCAGTAATGTACACAATACAATTAATAAGAACACAATCGATAATGTAATCAATAAGACAAAATGACTTAACATGATTCAATAGTATAATAATGTACATTTGTCATGCTCATAAATCATAACTGGAGTCAACATTAATTTCTTTGAATGCCTTCCAGACAATCAATGTCACTGCAGATAATTGTCTCATAAAAATTGTATCACAAAATATTGACACCATTTTATCACTTCTCTTGTATGGTCCCTAATCCAATGCTTTCAAATTGCCATACCATACACAATAAGTAAAAAGTCATGATTTTACAAGCATAATTCAAAGTTTAAGATGATGGAGGTGGTGGTGGAGGTGGAGCCATTCCTGGAGGACCGCCTCCAGACATCGGAGGAGGTGGGGGCACAGGGGGAGGAGGCGGGGCTCCCATCATGTGTGGAGGTCCACCACCACCCATGGGTGGCATAGGAGGTGGTGCCATTGGTGGAGGACCAGGGGGCACAGGTGGTCTTGGAGGACCCATTCCAGGATGGCCACCAGCCATTGGTGGAGGAGGCATTCTTGGGGGAGGGGGAGGCATCCTTGGGGGCAGAGCCATTTGCTGAGGAGGCGGTCCACCAGTCATTCCCTCCCTGTCTTCTTCCATTGGTTGTTCTCTCCTTGGAGGAGCAGGTGGAGGCTGAGGAGGCTTTGATTCAAGTTTGAAAGCAAACTGCAGGAAAAACTGAAAAATAAATAAATATTGGATATCATGAAAAATGACACATAAAACTAACAATGCAAGAAATTGGCCTAAGTTTTCTAATTATATACATTTTCTAATTATATTCCATGCCATGTCAAAAAAATCCTCCATCCTGGACAGTGACCAATCATATTCCTAGATACAATGATGTTTTCATACTGTCTAGACATAAGAATATAATTATAATGCAGTCACGCTCCTACAATCATCTGAAAATCATATACAATGTAACAAGTGATACCTGTTTAGTCTCTCTGTTCCAGTGACTCCATATTTTCTTAGAGTCTTTATCCACTTCTCTACTTGGAACCTAAAAAAAAATATTTTAAGTACAAGAACCATTTAAAATCAAAGTACTGAAAGTACTCATGGAAACTGAACTTACATAAACTTGCACTGCAATGTGCACTGGGAACTAGTTTAACAATTGCATGGCAGATGTAGAAAAGCATAGTACTTCAGTCAGCATCAAAATTCATATGCACCGAGCGAATGACAGCTAAGTAAGCTGATCTATCGTTAAGCTCCCAAAAATGAATCAAACACATGCAACCTTTATCAGAGAAAAATATTCTTAAAATTTCAGCCTTTTCAATAACAAAATGAAAATTTTAAACAGTCAGACAAATTAAGTAACTCTCATACAATCAACATTACTTTCATATAACTGAGTAAACTAAATTACCACAGTTATGAAGATCACATCAGACAATACTTGTGATTTGATTCCTCACCTTAAATGCTATAGTCTCGTAAGGTTCCGCAGCAAATAGAAGGTACTGCCATCTTCTGTCCGGAGGTTCAACTTTCTGTTCGTAAGCTGCCATGAATCTATGTCTTGGTATAATACCTTCCACTATCTCTGGGTAATCAATCTATAAATGGCACAATGATAAATAATTTAATTTTAAATATACATCAAACACTTATCTAAATGACACCAGAGAAGATATGGAGGATTGAATAAATCTTGTTTAATCAAGAATTTATCAAATGAACATTTCAGAGCTTCTTAAAGTTCCATTAGCTTTTTGCAATAGAAAATATATGCAAAAAAACAGCAATTGCTGATATTATCACAAGATAATAGTTACTGACGAAACTAGCCCTTTTTCTTCTAAAAACACTCATTTCGCTGTGAATTTTGCTTTTCTAAACTTGAAATATATAGTGCGCGTGACGTCACTTTATGCCGTGTGCATAATATGACTGCGGGAAAACTAGCTGTTCTATAAATAGCATTTTTGTCAATGATATTGAAAAAAATACGATAGTGGCTTCAGAAACATTTTTTCTTCCTATGAAGAATGCACGAGAGGAAAACAACCCGGATTCCTTTGTTATAGGACAAACAGAAACTATTACGAACAATAAATTTGTAAGCTTATGGGACTTTAATTTTGCATTTTTAATAACATCTATAACATCATAGATGACTCCTAATGACTATATTTGTTCAAAATATATGATCACTCATCACCTTAACAACATTTGCCGAATAGAACAGATTACTAGAAGAAAAAGAACAGTAGGAAATAATTATGTATGGCTGAATCACATTATTGTTTGTGCTGTATTCATGTTCTATTCACTACATTCAGACATATTAAAAGAAGGAATTCCTCTTTCCCGCGAAAATGTGAAACTTTACCCTTAATAAGGTTCAGATTAAATTCATCAAAGTGAATCAAGACCCTTGTCCAACCCATTCATCACAAAAATTAATGTTTACAAACAATGTGTATACAGGATAAACATTAGTGAAATTGAACAGAGGGACAAGCTCAATTACCCAAAAAAGGAGCAGGGCTCTTGTCAAACTATAACAGAGATGTAATCCACAAATTAAAGGATAGATTTACCTGGAACAATAAACTCTGTTGTTGTGATTCTGGGTCTCTCTGTTTTGTTACTAAAAATAGAAATAACCAGTGTGACTAAACAAGAAAGATTTAAAAACCAAACTTATTTCATGAATATATTCAGACAACAGTCATCTAACAATATTTGCTGAAATATTTCAGTAAAACCTCATTTAGCTATCATCTCAAAATTAAGATCACCTCGATAATATAAAAATCACTTAATTTTGGACCTGCTTTCTATCACAATATGCAGGCCGATTTTCTTAAAACCCAAAGTTGGTCTTGACATTCAGGTTCTACTGTATAATTCAGAGTAGGAAAATGATTCAATATCAGTCTATAAAATTAGCACTTGTCCAGTTGTCCAGGACAAGTAATTATTGATTACTTTTGCAGTAATTATGTATAGAGAATAAAGGATTCTATTCTACTCACTTTTGGTGATTTGGACAAGTAGTTCCAAATCCTAAATTTACAGACTGCAATATCAAGGCTTAACATTGCATTAAAAATGAATGACAAAAATTTTATATTTCTGTGTATTACCTTTGTAACCAGGACGACCAATCTTGACAAATTTCTTTATATCAACTCTAGGTTTCTCTGGCGCAGGTTGTGCTGGGGCATCTTTAGCCTCTTTAGCTGCACGACGTGCTCTGTTTAATACAAGAGTCAAAAACTAGAAAAACTTAACAAACTGGTTTAAGCTTCAACCTCCATACACAATATTTTGCATATATACAATGCACATTATATAAAAAATAACCTTCAACGATCTGTAATATTGATCTCTAGAGCATTACAAGAAAGACTGCAAGACAATTTGAGATGAATTATAACTACAAAATGTTCTGGTACTAAAATTATCATAGAAGTAATGAGTAAGTACTGATATAAAAGACAAAATTCCGCATTGACACATTGGCAAAATCCATTTCGACTTACAAATTAGCTTG
The DNA here is from genome assembly GCA_964023205.1 of Lutraria lutraria. Classification (NCBI taxonomy): domain Eukaryota; kingdom Metazoa; phylum Mollusca; class Bivalvia; order Venerida; family Mactridae; genus Lutraria; species Lutraria lutraria. Next base: position 3,501,721 of record OZ026846.1, on the reverse strand, counting down.
ATGCTTCTTTCCCTGTGTGTGAGCAAGGTAACTCCCTTCATTGTTGTGAAGTGTAAGACAAAGTTTGCATTCATACGAACCAAGATGATTCTTCATAAAATAAGGATCCTAATGAAAAAAAGAAAGGTACATGATTATACAACTTTTCAGCATATGTTACATGTGGCAAATTTTGTAGAGCCATTTTTCTTTCAGATTCAGTTATACTGAACTGATAATCATCATGTTAAATGAAAAGTAGTTCTATAAGGAGTGGAAACTATGAGGTTTTATTTTATGCTTATACCTGCATGTTTAATTACAGTAAGTAATATGAATTACGAGTACTGGGTACAACAAAATTAAATAATAACATGTGTCATGCGTTTGTGAAACATGGCAGCCCTTTTTTACTGTTTTGGGGAACAGGTATCAGGTCCCATTGGCCGGGGGGAATTTGCAGCCATTGTGAAACGCTAAATTTGGGGGAATTTTTTCAATTATGGGGAAATTCAGTGGGGAAAAATTTATACTTTTTTACATGGGGGAACGGGGAGAATACCAGACCCAAAAAGGGCAGAAGAAGGACCTGCATGGTTGCCCCCTAAAGATCAACCAAATGTTTGTCCTTTGACCTATTGGAACATAAAATCATTAAGGGTCATCCAAATGTGATGATCAACCATGATTGAACCACCCAACCAAGTCGGAGGATCTTAGGCCCTATTGTTTTCTAGTTACTGGTCAGACAAAATTTTTGTGTTGAAGGTCACTGTTAACTTGCCCTTGTCTCAAAATCAATTATTCAATAGGGTTCATCTGCATGTGATGACCAACCTCCCAACCATATCTGAGGACCACATACCTTATTCAGATCAATTGTTTCCAAAGCAAGTTGTCTCAATCTTTCCCTTCGATCTCTGTTGGTCTCCGAGGAAGATGCAACCCCTCCAGACCCTGTTTTCCCACCAACCCTGTTCTGGAAATCCATGGTTATGTGATCAACTTCACACTAAAGTCAGCTGTAAAAAAGATTATTTTTTTTATCATATGAATAATTGATTACATTGCATGAGAATGTAATTAACTCGTAAGAATGTCACTTATTTTACAACACCCAAAATAGCCAACATCTAGTGTTGATCTAATCTGCCAAGACAAACATAATGATAACTGTAACTAGATATAGTCACAGCTGCCTGGTAGGCAATAAATGATTTAAGTTGGCAGTATAAATGAATTAATGGTTCATGCAAAGATTCCTAGAATTCAAAGACAACAGATAATGTGTCTATTATATAATTTACTAGATGAGGGTATGAAGTCAAGAGATGGGTGCATAAACGTTAGAGATAATATAGCATATTCTTTTAAGTTTTTTTTTTTTTATATAAGTAACTACATAGTCATGTTGTAAATTCTATCCTATGTTAGTTAACTTCCGAAATGCATAATAATATGGGGAAGTCGAAGACCGGGCCCGCTTTCCGGACTGAAAGCGGGCTATGGCCTTGCCCGGCTATATAGACGATGCGTACGTTAGAAAAGGTTCAATATGAAATTATTTCAATTATTTTAATACAACAATTTCAAATGTATTTCCTATTGCCGAGATTGTCATTTCCAAATCATGGAGGCTGCCATCTCGCTCTCAGGTTGGCCTATTTTTTTACATCATAATAAAATTAATCTCTTGTATTCATTTTTTCTATCTGTTTACAAGAAATAGAAAGCAGAATATTTGATGTTTTAAAAAAAAAATTAGTTAAAAAAGACAAGTTTACTCTAATGAAAATAGAATGACGTCAGTTTTTGTTTACACAATGTGCTCGACCAATTCCTACCTAGACTCTACCTAAAGTTATTGTTCCTTTCCAATAGTGCTCGACTACCCCGTTTGACAGGCTTAGCCTATTTTCATATTACATTTATTTGAAATGATTATCATGTCCCTTATTTACACATTCCTTCAAATGTGTTACCTTCACTAGATAAATTAACTCTAAAAACACCAAATTCAACAGTCATTTAGTCAAATACTCATATATATTAGGGCATTATGTTTCAAACAAGAACAACACATCGCGAAATCTAGTGACAAATGTGAACACTCGTAACAGTGAGATAAAAACAGAAAGATTTCACATGAAAATTCAAAATTTGTAATGAAGGGCTAATACTCACGATGAAAGCAACTACAAACTTGCAGTTAGTTAGTAAATTTCATGACTTTGTTCTATAAAAAATTATTAACGTCGCACCGACGCTTGGTTTGCTTGATTATGATAACTCGCCGGTAATAATATGATATTCAAAGTAATGTTTTTTACCTCGTAAAACAAGCACAATGTCTATTTTATCTTTATTTTGTCAGTAATTCACTAATATTTAATAAACCAATAACCAGTATCTTAAAATGCCGGTTTTGTTTATTGCATTAACTTTTGTTACTTGAAGTATGGTAAAAAATATTAATCGATAAAAATCAAGCACAGACCAAGATTACTAAGTTCTTAACGACTGCGAGAGCGTGTCCCACCCGTCTGCTTGTATTTTAAGTAAATTATTTATTATACACGTTGTGACTGATATTTTTATGAGATTAATAAACAGAAAAGTTTGCTTTGGTCATATATAAAACATGCATCTTTTAATCATGAAGAATGAAGCGTTTTCCGCATAAATCTTTTAAAAACATAGATCTTTTAACCAAGGGAGAAAACTCGTATAAAATAATATACTGTACCCTTACGAGTTATTTTTGTACGATCATGGAGGTTGAAAAATCTTCGATTTTATGCTTTTTAATTGAACCTATCAAAAAGTCCTATTCAATATTTATAGACGATGGATCGATAAAAAGCACCTAGTATAGAAAGAAAAAAACTGCTGCAATTATCGACAAAGAAAAAAGTCCGGAAAACGCGGAAATGTTCACTGAAAACCGTCAGGGGAAAAGATTAAAGTGGCTGTAAAGCAACATTGTTCAAACGACCTTTATAGAAAATAGCACCATTGTAAAGCTGATGCTCTAAGGTTTTCAAAAAACACACGAATAACTTATGGCAGTATTAGAATTAAACAGTTAAGTCGTCAAGAGTTATCATATATTTTCTGAATTCACTAGATTTTCATGATGAGATTTTCTAATTTCTCGGAAAAGATAAGTGTTAAAAAAACTTCTAACCGATCAAAATTATGACAGTACTAGAATATAACAATAAAGTGCGTCTGACGATGAGATATACATTCTTTGTTCCTTACCAAATTATGAGTTGCTCGAATGTCCCGGAAAAGATCAAATTGGTAAAAGCATCAATTCTCAAACGAAATAAATAAAAATGACAGCATTGTAAAAAGGAAACATCCAATATTGCAAATCTGTACGAATGATCATTTACCCACTTTATTGTAGATATGACATGCACGGCTATACAGTTTTTGTATGATAGTACGCATTTTTTACAGTGCGTTTAAACTTTAAAGCAGCAAACTCGCGCCGTATCCAAAAGTTAGAAAATGCCCAAAATGCCATGTAAATTTAAGATACAAAACTCCAGACTGTTTAGATTACCCGTATCTGCAAATTACCAGATGGTATTAGTAGTCAAGTCCAGAGAGGTTACAAATTTGGTTAAATACAATTAATGGCTTCACTAGAGATGTGTTGATTTTGTTGAAACTGTCCTCGGACAGAAATGTACGCGTGTGCATCAGGTAGTTACTGCAGTAAATGTCGTGGAATCATGATGAAGAAAATAGGAAACAATAAGCCTATATCTTGTGATTAATGATAATTTGTTATGTTAGTTAAAATGAAAGCGTAGGATTTTAACTACATGTATATTGTATTGCCATCTTGTTTTATAATTATGTATTTATAACACTTTATAACACGATATCAAAATTATCATTGTGATCTCGTGTACGAGTATGTATAATGATTGCATTATCACAATAGAATCATTTAAGTTTGTATAAATAACATGTCATTACAAAAATATTCGCATTGTCTCAATTCAACAATAAGAAATTACTCTGATGCAAGGTCGCCATGGTAATTTGGCCGAGTACTAGTGAAAGCGGAAAAATACACCAACTGTAGACGCTGCTGTCATGATGTAGTTCAGTTTACATATAATAACAATAAAATGTCTAACATTCGATAAAAGTTTAATAAGCATTTTGTGAGTACAAAAATAATGCACTTATAATATTATTTTTTCCGGAAATTACCGGCTAAAAATTCGCGTTTCCCGTGCATGCTTTTCCGCGGATTTTACGCCTGTCAGCTATTTTCGTCAATTATTTCAGGGACTATATATACGCGCAATATAGAGTCCCTGATTCTTCTAATCAAATGTCTTTATCTAAAACATATCGATTGTTAGATTCATCCTTCACAAATCTCTGTTCCCTAACATTATCAGACTTTTTACATTCTATGTATTCAATGGTAGGCTACCACGTCATCTCGTACCTGTTAAAAAAGGTACGTCCTCCCTGGACTCGAAAACGTAAACAAAACAGATAAAATGTTGTTTTTCGCTTTTAAATGCACAGTTTTGAAAAAAATCAAAGTTGTGCGTCAAGCAACTACATGGTTCAAGTTAATAATGAAGCAGTGGTATTTCTTGTTGATAAGCCCGTTTGAGCCCGAAAGATGTCCATCCTGGATTCTGTCACAAAAATAATATATCATAAGTGTTTTTCACTTACCCAGCCGAGAGTGTATAGAACGGATTTTTACCGCGTGTTTCATATAGCATTTAAGTGCATGGGTATATGAGATTTTTTGACAACTCAGTGATACATACAAAGAGGTCTATACATGTTTCTTTTTTTACATACATTTTTTTGTATCTTTATACTGTATTTTAGTGTATTTTACAATAAAATGTATAAAGTAGATGTTCTTGTTTTCTTTTTTAGTCAACTCGTGCACCCCCCCCCCCCCCAAAATTTGACGCAAAATGAAACAAATTTTAAAACTCGTTTTTCGAAAAATAAATTTGAACACTTATACTTATAGAACATATACACGTACATTGCACTTTTAATTAATTGTGCCACGAGTAAAATTCTTACTGAATAATGCAATGTAAACTGAAATTTAAATTTATACTGTATATGGTCTTTGGTAAACTTAAATTGTCATGTTGTATGTACATATATAGTGTCCCTGATTTAATGTCCCTGGTATAATTAAGGTTACCATTTTCACTTAAAAAACCCATTAACCAGCGGTGATGGGACCAGGGACACTACATAACATGTAATGTAGCGTCCCTAATTGGACCTATACTCGTCAGCAACTGCTATATTATAAATAATTTGAAATAAACATTAATATATATTCTTATTAACAAACTAAGAAATTGAACTTTATCTATATAAAACGATTTCCTATTTTCACAGGTATTTTATCCCGGGTAGTATCGGAACGGGTATACTGAGTTTTAGTGATAAGACACCTGCTATAGCAGACTGGTAATCATTTTGCCATTATCGAACAAACTGTAAAACGCAATTATTCAAAACCAGACTAAAGATTGTTTACTAGAAACAAAATGGCGGAGTTGAATTCCGTGTTGTGTTGGGGATTTTTATTTTCATAACATATCGGGTTAGTATAAATCTATCATGGTGATCTTTGTTCATAATTTATTCGACACACTTGTTTGTTAAAAATGCAACTTAGTGATCGTTTGATCATTCCTCCTGTTTATTAGATTACCTGAATGAATAAAGTCACTGCGTGCATTAATATCACTAATTGGAAAGTAATTGCCATATGATTGTCATTTTTACGAGTGATTGCATGTGTACGAAAGACACGATTTTGATAAAAAATACTGTGGAAAATTAACTTGGCGTGTATGATTTTCTGACATGGTATATTTTGTAGATTATAGATACTTTCGTCTGAAGATTCATTTCTTAATTTATGTCTAAGCGCAGATCAGACATGTGGAAAATATGTACAAAAATATGACATCTTTTGCACTCACAAACTTCTTGACATTGCAAATACAAATCAGTTGTGGAACTAAAAATTTAAGAGTCATATGACTTAATAAATTTCTTGTTTTAATTAAGATTCAAGTAAGTGACAAATAGTTGAAATACTTTCAAGGTATATACAGTTAAACCTCTCCAGAGTGACCCTCTCTTAAGCAACAACCTCCCTTCAACTGTAGGTTGCACAGTATTAATGTATATTGTATTCAGTAATTTAAGAGTGGTTCATAGCTTGGACTGTAATTAAGTGGCCTCAGCAATATGCAGGGCATTTTTAGCCATTAGCTAAACAAAGTCTGAACTATACAACTTACATGTATGCTAAGAAAATGCAATATTTAATATATAACAAGATTAAAATGGTTTTATACAGTATGGTAAGACAAGTTGTTTCAACTATAAGTGGAATTATGTGTAAGGCATGTGTTATTTAACTACTTTACTGTAATCATCTGAGACCATCCTTAAAACATTGTTTGTTTGTGATAACCCTATCAAGAGAATTTTCAGTGGGTAGGTACATTGTAGGTAGGAAATGTTTTTTTACAATTTATTTTTAAATAGAACCCAAAATACATGTCCGAATGCTTATTTTTTTGATAAAAAACAATTTTACCTCTGGATCTCAACATAACAATGAATGGTAATCTTGATGTAGCTATATTCTATCCACCAGTCAGGATAATTTGTGGCTCAAATTATATCATAGAAAACCTTAACCTTGACTTACCTGTCGCATTTTGATTAACATCTTAAGTTTGATGAACAGTTAAGGGAGCCCTAATTAGGATGAACATTAACTGACAATACCTATGTAAACAATATAACAAACCTTGATATCACACATCCTGTCTACCATAATATTTCAAGCCAGTATTCAATTTTTAGAAGTCTGGACATTAATTATGTGAATTTATTGATTTTCTGATTTCAGATATTGTCCAGACAGTCTAGGATGGAGAGTGAACACTCAGACGGAGGTCTAGATGATCTAAGGAAAAAGAGACTTGCATATTTTCAGACTTCTAATAACACAGAGACATTTTCTCAACACAATCCCAGTAGTCTGAACGGTCAGCTAGCCACCAATGAATCAAAACCAGAAATATTTGCTGCAGTCCATACACATACACGTCCTATCAGTGAAAATAATCATGCTGTGAATGGTTTTGATTTAAAAGCCTTTTCTACTGGCAGTGTGCCATCTGTTAATATGAAAACTGATACATACAAAGACCTAAAATCAAGTGTTCTGGATCAGAAAAATGTTGAGCCTTCAGCCATGCCATTAAAAACCTCTGCTTTCTATTTTGCAAATCCTGAGCCACATAAGACAGAACAATCTTCTTTAAAACCAGCAGCTTTGCATTCTCATTCTGCAAAAATTAATGATGCACCATCAGTGTTACAAGATCAAGAAAGTGATGGACTTGATGCTTACAATGAAACAGTAGAAAGATTGATTAGAGCTACAAAGGAAGAACTTCTTGGTCAGAAATCAAGTGATGATATTTGGGCAAAATTTACAAAAGACTGCGGCAAACAGGATGATGAGCATCATGAAAGGAGTAGAAACATTGGTGATAAAATTAATGCTGACTCTGTGTCTCCTGAAAAGTTGGCCGAAAGATCAAGAAGTAAAGCTTTAGAAGAGGTGTCACCTGTTAAATTTGATTCATCTCATAGAGAAAGAGAAGTTTCTGAAATTTTGGTAAAAGATGCTAATGAAAATGTACTTAAACCTACTGTTCATGAGCTTGGAAAACATAGACGTCAAAAGATTCCACTATCCAGCTATGAATCTCAACCACTACATAGCAGTGGTGAACCCACTCAGAATTTTCATAGTGTACAAAAAGAAGAACAGAAAAGTTACACTACTTCTAAGGTTGAAGAAATATTTAGTTCTCGACAAATCACACAGTCACAGCTGCATAAAAGTGTATCATTCATGGAATCTCATGAATTTGAACCTATTCAAGAAATGACAGGAGAATCAATTCAGCAATCACTAGATTTAAGTGAACTTGGACTTTCCACTCATAGACCAGAATCTGACCGACAAGATGATCTTAAAGGTGTTGCTGATGAAATTAATCTTGGTGACACAGTAACTAAGGAACTAAGAACTGTTTTGGGAGAAGAGAAATTTCAGGAGTTCCTGATGAAAGCAAAGAGAGACATTGCTGACCTCCACCAAGTGAACTCTGGTAGAAAAGATAAGACACCAAGGTTAATGAAAGACAAGCATACAACATCCAAGCCAGACACACCAAAATCTAAACCTGACCTTACACCAAAATCTGAACCGAACCTTACAAATAAATCCAATGATTTCGAAAGTGAAAGGCCAAAATCTATTTTGAAGAACAGAGAAAGTACACAAAATGAAGAAGTGCCTATGATGGAGAAGCAAACTAATAATGGTGAAAACAAACCAGTTGTTAGAAGACAGAGAACACTGTCAGACAGTAAGTCAGTAAGAAATAGTGTGCAGGATTTTACTCCAAGACAGAGTGATGGTGATGCCATTGAAAACATGATTGGAGAGTACTTATTAAATAAACCTGAGAAAGTTGAAGATGAAGATCATTTTGTCGACATATCAGCAGATATTAAACCAGTAGCAATTCCTAAATTAGACCTTGCTGGTGTGACTAAACCAGAGATATCAAGACCTAAGTTAAATAGACCAAAGAATGTTCCACCTAATATATACCAAGACAAGCAACAGGAAACTGATCAAAAGGAGACTGATAAAGAAACGAAACATAGTGCTGATAAAAATTATGATCAAGTCACTGTTCCAAGAAATGTTGCATTTTCAGCAGATGAAATTTACAACCAAGCCTATAAAGGCATGCATCCTGGTCAGCAGGCATTGAATGTTAGTAATGGACATTACATGGCTGGTCAAGGCTTTTATCAGGGGCCAGCTCATCAGGGACCTTTTGTTTCATCCACTGGGGCTGCACCCATAATGCCTATGACCCCTACAACCCCTGTCAGTCATGTTCCAATGTCAGTGCCTTACAATCCACATCAAAACTATCCAACTTCACCTGGATTTCTGAACTACAGTGGAGACATGAGCAGCTTTAGAGGAAACTTTATGAGGCAATCTTCTCATACTAGTGTTGTAAGTGAAAATATTCCAACACCCCACCCACCAAATCAAACTGGGCTTCCACAACAAATGGCTTTCAATCCTGCTTATTCAAACTACGCAGATCATAGACATTACAATGTACCATTAGATCCGAGACATGGTGTACCTGTAATGCCATCCGATCAGCCTATGTTTGTACCACGTCCTCCGTCAAATCCATCCACACCTGGCCGTATGAATGTCTCAGCAAGTCATGGGGGACCTATTGGGATACCAGAAAACAATGCCTACCAGTATCCCATGATGATGATGTCACCGAGCTCTGTTCCTATGGGAGGGCAGCAGTTCTTTTACCCTCAGCCGCCACCATTGCCTGCAAATATGGGTGTACAAATGGGACATCCACATCAAATGACCAGTGGTGGAGCTCAACTGTACAACTCAAATCAAATATCGCACTCTGAAAGTACTAAGACCATTGAGGTGAAAGCTGACATACATCATCCCCCTGCTACACCATCAATGTCAAATGCTGAAGTTCAAACTGACAGAGAGGGAGAAAGCTATGAAAAAAGTAAGTGCATTCAACGTATTTCTGAGTTCACACACAGACCCCAGCCTTGATCAGATACGGTGAAACCTGTCACCAAAGGAAGACATTATGTGGCCTTTACTGACAGGTGGCTTTATTTGGAGGTCATTATATATTCTAAATGATCAATGACAATTTTTTAAGAAAAGCCTTTATTCACAGGGGAACCTTTATTCTTTAAAATTAAAGTTCCTGAATTGTAGTGTATCACTGTTTGCGTATAATACTATTCAAATGATAAAACTAACAAACAGAATGAGGACCATGCAATAGTAGGCAGCACATAAAAACTAGCAAATTACATGAAATGATCTGAAAGTAGTTTTTCAAAAGTCACAAAATGATTGCAAAATTGTATTCTGTTTTAGCCACAATTGTTGAAGAATCTGCATTTACATCTGTAAGCCAATTACCTGACAATGACAAATTTGTACCCCACCCACCTGCTGGTAGGAAAGATGGACGTCCATCACCTAGATGGTCCCATAAAGCTGTTCAAGACTCAAATAGACATATTGATGGTATTAGACAACACCATGAGCAAAGGTAAGTGATAGCAAATCAAAGGTCATGCACAAAGTTAAGTAATAGCAAGTCAAAGGTCATAAACAAAGGTCAGTTATAGCAAGTCAAAGGTCATAAACAAAGGTAAGTGATAGCAAGTCAAAGGTCATGAACAAAGTTAAGTAATAGCAAGTCAAAGGTCATAAGCAAAGGTCAGTTATAGCAAGTCAAAGGTCATAAAAACGTAATTAATAGCAAGTCAAAGGTCATAAATAAAAGTAAGTCATAGCAAGTCAAAGTCTGTAAACTCTATTTTTGCTGCCACCTACAGGTTTGTTTATGAAGGTATATTTTTATCTTTTTTTTCTGAAATAATTTCAGGAGGAAGGAACATGAAGAAGAGAAGTTGACAGATGATCAAATAATTGCTAATCAGAAAAAGTATGCTAGAGCATCGATTGATCGATATTTTACATCTCTTGAAAATGTTTATCAGTCATCTACCAACATTGAAACTTCTAAATTATTGGATGAGAATGAGGTTCAGGAAGTTGATGATGAAAATGACTATGATAATCCTGAAAATATGGCAAATGAATTGAGTGAAAAGGCTGTTGATGTTGTTGATGACGTAATGAGCAATGTGGTTGCAAGTGGTAACATTGTCCATGACCAGGAAAGTGAAAAATTTGAAGTTAAAGAGATAATTGTTGAAAAAACACCAGATTTGTCAAGAAATTATGAAATGCTCAATTCAATCAAGGAAGTGAGAAGCAATGATTTTGATGTTGCTGACTTAAAGAAGGAGATTACATTAGTTGATGAAAGAGCTGTCACTGATACTGATACAAAGCAAAGTCATGACTTTAAAACATTTGAATTTAGGGATGAAATAAATGATGAAGAGGAAGTTATGGACAATGAAAATGATACTGAAACTGTTGGTGGCAGCATGGTAAACACTGATGTCACTATACAGGGAGGTGGACTCACTGATAGACTTAAAGACCTTGGAATTGATGTTTCACACAGACAAAATAAGGAAAATGTTAGTGGCAAAAGTAAAAAGAATATTCGGAAAAAAGGGGGCAAAAAAGAAGATAAAAAGGGAAAAGTTCTTATTGTTTGCCCAGAGTGTCAAGGTCTCAATAAGCAGTACATGTCTTGGTGTACACAGTGTGGAGAAATGATTATTGGTGTTGAACCTATGCTGGTTAGCAAGAACAGGGACGGGAAAATTAGAACTAAACCTTTGAATAAAGATGAAGATAAACTTGTTGATGACATAAGAATACAAGATTCTGTAGCGATTAGTAAAGAAATTGTTATAGACAGGTATTCAGAGCCTGTGGAGGTGAATTATGTTCAACATGTTGATGAGAAACCTCTTACATTAAATCTGGATACTATTAAATCAGACAAAGATGAACTTGATGAGCTCCTTTTAACAGACTCAAAGAAGTGTTCTCCAATTAAATCTGATGGTAAAGATAGTGGCAGACCATCTAGTGATGATCCTGATTTGGAAATTCAAACTCAAAAGATTGAAGAAGAAGTAGTGAATGATATATGTGATGTTATTGCGGACCCTGTGTTGAAAGGTTATGTTAAATCTCATTTCAATAAGTCTAAAAACACTGCTGAAGATTTCAAAGAACAAACTGATAAAAGTATAGATGTTGAAAAAGTTTTTGAAAATAAGAATGTCAAATCAATGAATTCATTTCACCATGATATTGTTGATATGAATCATGAAACAAAAGTTATGACAAATGTTCATAAACACTCTAGTGCAATTGATGATGGCATTGATAAGAAAAAAGATAGAAATAGTTGGTTAGACAATGATGATGTTGCTCAAATGAATGAAAATGCTCAAGTTAGTGTATCAAGCAAAATTGATATATTTGAAGGGAAACACAGTCATAGTTCAAAGAATGACACTGTGAATAAAGAACAAACTTGGAAAAATAAAAGGGATGATATGTTTAAAGTTCATGAACCTGATTTATTTGATTCTCCACCTCCTGTTCCAAATTTCAGTGCCACTGTACCTGCATTACATAATGAGTTATCTCTGAAACTTCCAGCTAATTCAATGGATTACTCAACTGATATGTCACAGGTGATATCTCAAAATTTTGATGCTCCTGATGAAAATGGTGATAATAATGAAGAGAAAAAAAGGAAAGAAAAAGAAGAAAGAAAGAGGGAAAGGAGGAGGAAGCGAGGCCATGGTGCTATAGATGTAGAAGTGTTTGGTTACAAAGAATCTAGAGAGAGTCGTAATTCTAGTCGTGCCAATCGATTGGTTCCAATGCTTAATTTAGGTGGTAAGTTTCATTTAGCTTGTAAATAAAGGCACCATTTGTGCTGTGGTCTTTTTTCAATATAATATGCATGACACATTTTATATTGTTTGACCTTTTTGGATTCAAGTCATTTTCTTGTTTTAATAGTTTGGAATTATTGAATGCCAAAAGCCAAAAAATCCCCACATTTATTGGCAGATATAAAATATCCAATTTGGAAAAATGTATCATAAAAAATGAACTAATTTTGAAGAGAATAATTTTGGGAAAAAAATACTGAAAGAGTCCTTTAACGTGACCTATCTAAATAAGGATGATTATACTGATTGTATATTATCGAGGGCTCAGCGCAACACTGTCGTAACTTGTTCTTATTTCCATATGAGTTACGACACTGTTGCGTTGAACCCTCGTTATACTGTCCACAATTTTCAGATTGGAGCAATTTTTATTTTCCTCCAAATTTATATATTTGACACCAATTTCAGTTGAGGAATAATTACATATTATTATCTGGTGTAAACTGGCAGTAGAGTAATCTCTTTATAGTAATTTAATTTCCAAAGAAGAAACAAATTTTATCATAATCAATAATTGAGAGTTTGAACAATGGAATGTGGCTCAATTGAACAAACGAATGTGGCTCCATTGAACCATGGACTGTGGCTCCATTGAACCATGGACTGTGGCTCAATTGAACCAATAAAAGTGAACCATGGAATGCAATTCTGTTTAGAATTCTTGCTTTTGACTTATGAAACAAACAAACCCCTGTGTAAAATGATACATTTTGCTTTCTTTTCACAGCAAGTAGTGAGGATGACTCTCAGTAGATCAAACCATCACTGACTGTGCTTTCTCACCAAAACTTACAAAATTCACTGATTTAATCACTATATACAGCCCGCCCTTTCTGTCTGTCCCTATCTTTACTTCTACTATCCCCTTTTCTCTGATCCCTTCTCTTTGCCCTACTCAAATACCTTGATCTTGCCCCATTTCCAAATTATCCTTCTTTGCTAATGTTTGTTTTTTGTAAAATAGTATGTGCTGTGTTTTTGTTATCCTGAACTCTAAGAAATTCCTATTTTTTATGTAATCATAATGTCTGTCTGATTCTGAATCATAGGCATGTGGCAAATTATCAGTTTCTGTGTTTCTTTTGAATGTCCTTTTTGTTAATTAAATGCTCTTTTTGTTAATTAAATGCTCTTTTTGTTAATTAAATGGTATTGTTCATACTTGAATACTCTTTTTGTCACTTTTTACTACTTAAATGCTCTTTTTGTTGAAATAGTTTAATGTCCATTTTGGCAACATAGTTGTTGATTTATGTACATCAGTGATTTTCCCATTTTATGATGGAATTGATTGGTTTCTCCCCTTTTTCTGTAACTCTTCACCCATTGCAAATCTTTGTTATGTATATTTTGTTTCACCCTGTTGGTTTTTGTTGAAGTTGCAAAATTGTGTGTCATATAGTTCAATGTACTCACATCTCTTTGTCTTTTTGTTGGGGGTACAGTCAAACCTGTGCTAGTGACCACCTCCAAATAAAGGTCCCAACGGTTTCCCAAGGGTGGCCTTTGTTCACAGGTTTGACTGTTTATCATTTGATGATTCAAAAAGTGTCATGAACTCTGTGCCATTTTCTTCTCAGACTAAGTCTAATCAGTCCTCATATCAGATTTTTGCTGCTCTCTCAAATGCCATGTCTTCCCAATGCAATTCATCATCATACTTCTAATCTTAAAGAAATTAATGCAATACAGTTGCATATCTTGTCCAAATCTATGTTAAAAAACATTTCACAACTTTGAGTTAGGCCTTAAATATTATTTGTTTCTGGTTACCTGATCTATCCTTATTTTCCCTCATGACCCTCGGTCCAAGGCACTGTACATCCGCTTTCTGTCTTTTTTTTACATATCCACACGCTTTTAAGAGCCCCCCCCCCCCAAAAAAAAAACTCCCCAAGCTACGTACCCTATTTTTAATAGGCATGTAACCGGAAACAAACATTTTCAGCCTCATTGATTCATATATGATATTGTTGTATTGAAGAAATTCTGCCTGTCTTTTTAATATTCAAAATTGTATTTACTGCCAGTTTCACCATCACCATGGTAACACATTTTGTTTGCATTCACTTGTTTTACAACCAAATTAACAATTACCCAGGAAATAGCAGTGATGAGGATGACAGTGCACATTCAGATTTTAAGCCCTTCAAGCCAGAACTAAAACAGCCTGGTTCCAAGTTAATAACAAAAAGTTCAGTGAATGCCTGGGAACCAGCTACTGTACCAGAGGAAAATGAACATCCAATCGAAAAGCCTTATATAGAAGAATCTCAGCCAATCAGAGAAGAGAACACAGTTCAAATTAACCAATCAGCAAACAAGCCTACTGCTGCATCTTTTCTGGGAAATGAATTTCAAGAACAAGTCGAAATAAGTGAAAGGTATTTTCAGGTTTTTTTTAATGTAATTAAATCATTTTCAGTCTACCAATTTGATGTCTTCTATCTATAAACCATTTCTTTTTTCATATAAACATGATGGACATATTTATTTAAATCATCACAAGCCTGTATGAGCAACCAAATATTGTATCTATAAAAAACAATACTCATTTAATGTTTGCAAGATTACTGACCATCATTGATTATTTAGAACAAATGACCTCTTGGTAAAGGCCCCTGCCACTAAAGGTCACATTATGGCTTTCCCAGAGTTAACCTTTTGTTCACATGTTTTACTGTGTCTGATCAAGGCTAGTGATTATTTAGAACTAATGACCTCTCAATAAAGGCCACCTGTCAATTAAGACCACTTTTCCAAAGATGACATTTGTTCACAAGTTTGACTGTATATAAAAATATATTTTTTATAAATATTTGTTTTTAGATTTAGACCCAGTGACTTGACGGTCACTTCAGATGTTGATGAGTCAGCAAGACTTGAGCCTTCAACCAGTCAAGATAAAACACAAGATAAAGATAAAAGTTGGAAAGAAATGTTTGATCCTGTGGCTGATCAGCAACAGGTAGGGAAAAAAACCTAAGAAGGCTGAGTTTCTGGAAGTTATCAGTTTGTGATATGGAGTACTAAATTTAAATATTTCAGCAAATAAGTTTTGTATTGGAATACATAGGTTACTTTTAACTTGAGTTGCTGTTGCTGCACGATCATAGAACAATTTTCAAATGGCAGATGACCAAATTAAAGAATTGTTACATTTGAAAATATTCTGCAAAGTAAAATTTTAATATTAGAAAATGTTTGAAATAGAACTGCAGTATCTTTTTATCTTGATTTTTCTACTTTGGTATTTAGATTTTATTGTATATTGTTTTAGACTAGTTGAGAAGGAACCGGGAATTCAAATTTGTTTTTCTAAATGCGTTATATTGCTTGATTGTTTACCATAGAACCACTTAGAAGAACCATTAGAAGTTCGGGAAGATGTTGAAGAAAGTGTCGTTGATGACTCTCAGCCATTCCTTATGCAGATCATAAAGCAAACGAAACCTAAAAAATCCATACAGAGACCACAATCTGCAGGCGGGAAACCAGTCAAGTCTAAGGTTAGGAAGTCTATTGAAGAACCAGGGTACCAGCAGAAAGGGACTACATCAAGTACAGCATGGAATTCATATAATCCTGGAGAGTTAAATACAAGTTCAAGTCTGAGGTATTAGATGCACTCTTTAAGTTTTGGTTAAAACACCTTTATTCAACGATTTTTTAAACTCTGATATTAATTTTTAGATTTGCCTTTTATCTGTATTTAAAATAGGACTGTAGTCAGGGTGTAATTCTTGAGCACTTGTTAATGTGACTTTTACTTTTAGTTTTGATTCCAGCTGAAAATTTCATGTATTAAGTTTTAGGGGACTGAGGTGAAGTTTAAATTGGAGGCTGAAAAGTAATTAAATCATCCGTGCATGTCTTCAATGCATCAATGGAGCAGTCAATGAAAATCCACTTCATTCTATCAATAAAGACCACTTTCCTAATGGTGGCCTTTGTTCACAGGTTTGACTGACGACTGTATAAAAAAAACAAAATTTTTATTAATATTTTTTTTTAATTTAGACCCAGTGACTCGATGGTCACTTCAGATGTTGATGAGTCAGCAAGGCTTGAGCCTTCAACCAGTCAAGATAAAACTCAAGATAAAGTACAATATAAAGATGAAAATTGGAAAGAAATGTTTGATCCTGTGGCTGATCAGCAACAGGTAGGGAAAACCTGAAAATGTTGAGTTCCTGGAAACCTCCTATATGTTCATGATATGGAGAACATACTGTAATATTACAATAAATGAGTTTTTACTTATGTATTGAAATAAATGTAATTTGCGGTTGCTTTTAACTTGAGCTGCTGTGATTGCGTGATTCTTGAACAATTTTTAAACGGCAGATGACCAAATTAAAGTATTGTTCCATTCGAACATATACTGCAAAGTAAGAATTTTGATGTTTTAGTGTAAACAAAATTGACGATCAGTCTAAAAACTAGTACTCTGATAGAATGGATCTTAAATATAGAATATTGATAAAAAATAGTACTAGATCTACAGTATATGTATGCTTTTATCATAATTTGTCTACTTTGACACAATTTTATTTTGATTGTATGTTGTATTGGACTGGTTGAGAACACAGGTTCTAGACACAAAATAAAATTATGACTGTATGGGCTACTTACACAATGTAATACATGTACCTTATTATTAGGTATAAGTAACACATGCAGTCAAAATTTGATTTTGTGTCAAGTACCTGTGGTCGAGAAGGAACCAGGAAATCAAATGTGTTTTTTTTCTTCTATGTGTTATATTGTATGATGTAATTCTTTACTTTAGAACCAAGAAGAACCTTTAGAAGTTCCAGAAGATGTTGAAGAAAGTGTTGTTGATGACTCTCAGCCATTCCTTATGCAGATTATAAACCAAACGAAACCCAAGAAGTCCATACAGAGACCACAATCTGCAGGTGGGAAACCAGTCAAGTCTAAGGTTAGGAAGTCTATCGAAGAACCAGGGTACCAGCGGAAATGGACTAGATCAAGTACGGCTTGGAATTCATATAACCCTGGGGAGTTAAATACAAGTTCAAGTTTGAGGTAAGATATGCTCTGTTAATATTTGTCTTTTATCTGTATTTAAAGTTGGACTGTTAAGTCATGATTTAATTGTTGAGCACTTGTTAATGTGACTTTTACTATTAGTTTCATGTAATACAAATTCATTTTAAAGGACTGAGGTGAAGTTAACCATAGCAGCTGAATAGTAATTAAATATGTGCATGTATTCAATGCACTAATGGATGAGTCAATGAAAATTCACATCATTAAATGATATTGTTTCCATTCGTGGATTAATTTGTATATAATGTGGTAATTCAAAAATTATTTCTATTGATGTATATGTTTTCAATTATATGACTAGCACTGATTTGTCAAAGTCAAGAGCATCTAGTCTCCCACGATCACGTGCACGCATGAGTTTTGATTTCAAAGCTTCACCCAGACAAGAAAGTCCTGGAAGAATTTCTTCTGAAAGCCCCTCTGTAAGAAGGAGTGTTGATAGAAACAGACGACCTGTTAGTGCCCCTAAATCTCGTGCATTAGGGTCTGACATGCAAGCATCTATTGACATAGATGAAGACAGAGATTTGAGAGCTTCTCAACAACCGAGACCAAGTTCGGCAAAGCAAAGCCGACCTTTTAGTGTTGATCTACAAAAGAGGTATTTACATTCGTGTTTTGTTCATCTGCTTTTTCACGGAATTTAAAATTCTTTTATTTTTTTGTAAAATCTTCCTGAATAAAATATTCTAAAGTTTTTATTGTAAAGATATATTTTTCTAACAACCCAGACCGGGTTCGGCAAAGCAAAGCCAACCTTTTAGTGTTGATCTTCAAAAGAGGTATTTACATACATACATACATTGTATTTTGATGATCTGCTTTTTCACCGTAATTATGCCTCTTTCGAAGAAAAAGGGGTACTGGTATATTACTTTGCACATGTGGGTGCATCCGTCCGTCCATGAGTAACAAAACCTTGTCAGGCAATAACTAGAGAACTATTTTGTTTAAGCTCCTCAGATTTAAAAATGACTTCAATTGATTTTGAGGTCAGTATGTCAAAGGTCAAGGACACACAGTGACATTCAGCACGAAAAGTCTGTTCGACAAATAACTAGAGAACAATTTGGCCTAAGGTTCTCAGATTTGGTTAGGAGGTTGGTCATCACATGAAGATGACCCCTATTGTTCTTATGTCAGTAGGCTAAAGGTCAAGGTCTTATTATTCAGTTGGCCTTTAGGGGGCATCCGTGTATCACAAACATTTCTCATTTAAAACTAATTCATTTTTTAAATAGTCTTTTCTGAATAAAATGTTTGAAAATCATGTTTTTATTGTAATGATATATCTTTCTAATATATTGTTTGTTACAAATATTTTTAGGAAGGGTACAAAGAAGAAGAATGCAAAAGGTGGTAAACTTGGAGATAGCTTTGACCTTGACCTAGATTTGATCGAACATCGTCTGCCAAAACCTAGTATGATTGATCGACTTAATGGTAAGCATTGATTATCAAAGTGGAATTTTAATGTTATTTATGTTTGTGTGTGAGTATATATCAACATAATGTATAATACATCCATATATACTTAACTAGAGCAGTTACTTACCATGCAGGGTGTCTTGTCAACTTTTAGAAATCTCTTACCTAAGATTTACTTATTAAACATGAAATTCATATCAATCCAATATATTTTTATGTTTATCTTTTTGTACATAGCTCTTAAAGCAATTACTTAAGGATTAAGGGATTTTTAGTGAATAACAGGTTGAACCCCTTTCTCAGAAGTGAATTATGTTTCTTTGAAATATAATTCTAAATACATGTAGTAGAAACTCATTGCTAGAAATGTTTTAGTTGACTCCAGTTAAATACATGTATATAGATTTGTTCTGATTTAAAATTGTATGGTCATATTTCATTTATTTAAGATTATGTTTCTAACTGAACCATTAATTTAAGAATTAGATCTCTTTCATCTTTCATAAACTATTTCTTTAATTTTCTCAAGATATTATATCAAGGTTTTCAATTCACTTAGAAAATATGTTCAGACTTTTGCACTTAAATTTGAATTTATTAGATTCTGACATCACCAAATATAAGCATGTATGTAACCATTTTATATGTATGTTGACATGTTATAGTTGGGCCATATTGAGCAATAATTACGCATGCAGATAGAAATGTAACACTGTTAAAACAACATCCAATGATGACTTGAGTTACTGTCCCCTGTGTTGACTTGTCGCATGTCTATATTTGTGACTTAGTGTGTTCATGGGTCAATTTACTTTTAAGTTTAAGGTACAAATTTTACTATAGATATCAATTAATATGCATGAATATCATTATTTCTTTAAGATAATTTTGACTTCTGAGATTTTTATCTGTCTGCCATGAACTAGGCTGTTTGAATTTTTTGTTGTTGTTAATCTGTTTTGATGGTAGTTGAACATGCCTGTCCAAAACTGGTCTGTTGTGGGAATTTTTGTTACCAGTATTATGATATGCCTGTCATAGACCAGTCTGTAGGGAGAATTTCTGTTAATAATAAGACTGTCTTGTGAAACAGCTAGTCCCGCAATCCATATTCTATTATATATATATATCAATCCATATTCCATCATATAATTATACTGACATATATCAATCCATATGTCAAACAAAGTCCAAATTCTATTATCAATTTAAGTGTCATCTTAGTAAAAAATCAAATATTCGACCAATGTTCGTAAAATGATGTGGACTGTTACGTTTGATAACTGTATTTGTTGCTAGTGTTGTTCATGTATATATTTGTTACTACTTTGTTGTTTGTATTTATGTTGCTTTTATCACTCTGCTTATTTTAACCAAATTTCAGCCATTCCTGCAACCACTCCAGAAGTTCCTGGTATTTACTATTTGTGAATTATCCTCCTTTGATTTTATTTTGCTGTCTCTCCCCCCCTCCTCTGTATGATATTGGTGTATTGAGTTGTGTTCTAAAACATTTCTGTTACCATGGAAATTGGCTTAACTATGTCAACAAAGCCTTAATCACTTTTTCAGAATTAGTACATTTTGTACTATTCCGTTTAGAAATAGTGTCGTATATGACTAAACATAGAAGGTGAAGGTCTCAGGCAAGGTCATTTCTTTATAGGTCAAACCAAAGGTCGTTTGTTAGCAGAATATATTCACAATGGTTTCATCATCATACCCCTGCAAACGAAAGGGTATATTGGAGTCACTCTGTTGGTCGGTCGGTCGGTCCACATAAAAGTTTGTAGAGCGAACTTAACTTCCACATTCTTTAAGCGATTGCAATGAAACTTGAAATATGTTATCACTATCAAGTGTAGATGTGCAAGACACAATTTTAATGCCCAGTGATTCACTCATTGCAGAGTTATGTCGCCTTGAACTTAGCCATATAATGTACTATCACGTTCTTAGTGTCAAAGCGGCAGTGGGGATATTAGTCACTTCTGTGACAAAGTTCTAGTTTCTTTTGGAGTCAATCAACAGTGTCCTTTATAAAAGAAATTAGACATGTGCATTGTTGCGTTAGATTGACTGTTTCCATGGTAGCAAAATTTTGTCTGTTTCCATGGCAACAGAATGATGATTGTATTTATGGTGTTTGAGTATTGTTGTTTTCACAGTAATAATGATGCTGACTGCAAACTTTGATAACAAAGTACAGTCAAACCTCTGGCCGCCCTGTGAATAAAGACCATTCTTTTAAAATTATCATTGATTTTCGCACAAAATGACCTTCGAAAATAAAAACCACCTGTCAATAAGTTTGACTGTATTTACTGTATTCATGGTAACAAAATGTCAACTGTATGTGTAATAACTGAAAATTTGTTGTGTGCATTTTTCACTGAAAATGTGAGAGTACGGTAATTCACATGAAAAAAATTGAATTTATTCACTTGATTTTTATAGTATTGTTCCTTACTGTTTTAGTTTTTTATCCTTCCACAATTAACGATCAATGTTGTATATGCATCTCACATGAATAGTTCATGTAACATTTATTTTGGCCTTGATTTTGTGCATTTATAAATCACGATGAATTGAAATTCAATTGTTAATTCTCACATACTGTTAAAAATTATCAGTCAACCAATCAAAAATGATATGAAATTTGATTTGACCAATCTGACAAAAGCAAAAGTAGTAATGGTTTCTTTGATAAGTATGAACTTTCTGTTATTTGAAAATCATTTTTCTGTGAAAGTAAACTTCACAACGATTCATGTTGTTTCTTTATGTCCATATCAGTAACTTGGAAATGGAAGTGAAAATAGTTTTATGCCCCAATAGATCGGAGCATATTATTTTTGGCCTGTCTGTCTGTTTGTTTGTACCAAACTTTAAATCAAAACACCTTCACATACGATCATCAAACTTCATATGTTGGTTCCTCATGACAACCTCTACAGGACCTTTACAGGTCAGTAGGTGAAAGGTCAATGTCACCCTGAGGGGGCATTGTGTTTTTCAAAACACATCTTTTGAAATTTAAAAGAAATCTTATATCTCGAGGGCTCAGCGCAACAGTGTCGTAACTCATATTGAAATAAGAACAAGTTACGACAGTGTTGCGCTGAACCCTCGATCTGGAGATGATCAGGCTTAATCGTTATCTTATTTTATCTAAACAAATATGTAGAACAGACTCAATATACCAATTATGAAATTCAAGGATATTTTTAATCTGGATAGCTTAGCATCCTGGAAAAAAATTATTCTTTGCTTAACATGCATAACTTCAGCCATATTAGAGTTCACACTACTGTTTGCCCATGCATTTTGTTTTCCCAGATGTGTCAGGTTTTTTTATAGATTCTCCCAGCTTGTAAGTTGCTAACATACACACTTTCTCTTCACCTTGTAATAAGTTAACAAGACATGTGTTTTAGACCCTTCTCTCTGCGTGATCATCTGATTGTCATTTTTCATTAATTTCTTAAAATACTAGCTGCCCAAACCAGATTTCCTACTGTTTCAACACTTCCGTTATTCTAACATTGTCCTTTTATTTTTTGTTTTAACTTTTCACACTAAATTTTAATTAAACAGAGTTAGAGGAATGTATTAGATTTGCTAAAACTGACATTTTTTTGTAGATATGTCTTTAACTGGTTAATTTGTTTAACTAAAAATGTGTTGTAGGTAGAGAGTATGATTTTACTGTGGAAGATATAGATTCGTTTTAATTGCCCCAAGTGTTCTTTAACTTAAATGTATACCACTTAAGTATGATATGAAAATTTACAATTTGTAAGTTTATAAAATATAATTGGTAGTCGACTTAACCAGTGTTCCAGGATTCTGTACCAGTACTAACCCTGTTCTATGCAAGTAACTGCTGACTTCTCATCATGAATGATCATCTGTGGAGAACGAATGGCTTTAGGCACAATGTCTTCAACCAATTAATCTTCAGAGAGAACATTTGCCATGCCGAGGGTTCAAACTCACTAAACTAAGGTCCATAGACCTTACCCCCTTCCTGTTGATCTAAGTGGCTCGGCATACTATTTTCATTATTCAGTACATACATTGTTTTAATTTATAAACACTATCAACCTTTAATCCTGTTTGGTTATTAACCAAACCTAATTTCAAGATATTGTTATTTTACAAATAAGTGTTTTTTCTCATTAATCGTTTTCATACATTTTTTTGCCATTTATGTCTAATTACTCTGTTGTTATCATAATAAATAGGTTTCAAACTGTAAAAATACATTTTATTTTTAAAAATATTAAAGAAATGTGAAAATGCAAATCTTAAATTGTCCCATGGCAAACATTGACCAAATTGTTATTGCATGTTTACATCAATTTCATGAATATTGTCTTAAAATAATTTTTTTTTCCAGGTTGCCCACAATGTTAATTGTAGGTTTTTGGATTATTATTCAAGTTTTTTAAAGACATTGTAACATTTTATACAAATTCTGTTTTCAGAGTTAATGTTATCACCAAAATCAACATATGACAGGCTGATTGAAATGGTTTGTATTCATTATATTTTTATAAATAAAAAATGTATCAATAACAAATGTATACAAATGTACAATAAATTAATTGTGATTCAAACAGTGGCCACTTAAGATTACGACCTAAAATATCATTCCAAGTATTTTCAAGGATTCACCACAAAAATGTAATGGCCGACTTCTCCGAATGAATTGATGGAGGAGGAATAGCCATAAACAAGAAATGTTTTACAAAATCATCACAGAGAACATGTACTGTGTGCCCTTGGTTCAAACTTATGACCCTGATAGAGTTTTTACCTCATAGATAGAACCTATGCACCCATGCAGTCTGACCAGGCTCTTTATACTACTGTTGGGTGATGAAAATCTGATTTTTGATTATGATATCCCTTAAATTGATAATGGACTGTCTCAAAATAGAAGTTGGACGATTCCATTCAGGAAATTCAGCAGGTTTTAGGGTTAATGCTCTCCCTTGTGAGGTATACAAGCAGACAGCTACCTGTGTATTAGAAATTTGTTGATCTTGTGTTCAACTAAATACATGAGCGGTGGGGAACAATCTGACATGAGATAGGCTTTAATGCTTTTGATGTTTGTTTAAATACCGGTTCCTTCATTTTCAGACACCACGTATACAAGCGGGAACCGTCTCAAAATGGCAATGTTTACCTGATGAAATTCTCATTCATATTTTTGCCTATCTTGATCAAACATCTCTAACAAAATGTGCTCAAGTTTGTCAACAGTTTTACAGGGTGGCTATGGATGAAAGTTTATGTAAGTTTTACTTAAATTACTGACAAAGGGAGGTAATTACTGGGTAATCAGTCATAAAACTCATTTGATATTTACTAGTCTGTCTTATATCAGTCTTATTGCACTTTTTAGGCAGAAATTGAATTCTCAGTGTCTGTAATATTACATTAGGTTGCAAAATATTAATAAAAGACATTTCCATTTTCTGTCACCAAAGTTTTTACATTATCAACTGGATTATTAATTGTCAAATTTTAAATACAATTTTGTCATATATCACATTTAAAATTACTAATGATTTGCATTTACAATATTTCCACTAGACTTGAAATACTATAACTTATATTCTATTGTTGATGCAGATGCTTGTTTGTGTGAAAAAGTCTATTTAATTGTTATAAGGGCAAGGCAATGTTTTTTTATCCTTCATAATGAAGAGTAAATTGTCTGATTTTAAGCCAAAGAAATAAAATGAAAGAAAGCCTTTCTTACAATTGTTGTATTAGCATTTGTTCTTTTATAGGGAAATATATCACAATTAAGAAGAGTGAAATTGATGACAGTTGTTTGGAGGAGATCGCTAAACGACATCCCGTTAGTCTGGCCCTTATTCAGTGCTATGGTGATCAGGTAACTGCAAAGGGACTTCGGGACCTTTTCAAGGATTGTGCCAATTCTTTAAAGGTAATGCTTTAACATTTTATGTCTCTTTTTCTAGTTTTAGCTGATTAAATTGCATATCTTTCATACTTCATACTGATTTATCAGTACATAATATACTGTAAAACTGTTGTTGGAGTGTTAATACTGATTGATGGACTTGACTGACCATGAATAAAGCAACCAACTGACAGACCAATCAATTGTATGACCAACCAACCTACCTACCAACAAACCCGATTGACAGACCAGCCAACCAAATGAAAACCAACCAAGCAACAGACCAATCAACTGAACAACCCACCAACCAGATAACCAACCTACCGATCAACTGACCAATTGACATACCTACCAACTAATCAACCAACCAACTATCTACATAAATTGATGTGGAACTTACAGAATTTTGACTAAAGCTCCCTAAGAAGTTTCACCAATTAATCAGTTAATTTTCATTCCTCTTCTTAAACGAATTATCAGTAATTATGATTGTTTCCATTTTGAAAAGGAATTAAATGTGGCACGTTGCAGTCGTGGTGCATTGAATGGCGACAGTCTAATGCTTCATGCCGCGGCGCGATGTCACAATCTGACACATGTTGATGCCAGCTGGTGTGCCCTGACAGATAGTGGACTTATGGCAATATCTAACTGTTGTCACAGGTTAGGACTTCATATAAGCTTTTATTTTTACACTATGATTTTTGATGAAATTAGTTTTAATTCTTCTCATACAAGAATTTGTGTATAATATATTTATCTACATCTTGTCACATTATTAAAGTATGTTGTATAAGTGATAACTATGTATAAAGATAATTTCTTATCATCATTAGGAATATTTGTAACTATGTGCATTTCACAATGTACAGTGATACCTTGCCTAGCAATCATTTTAAGATCAGTAGGTCAAAGGTCAAGGTCAACAACCACTTATATTCAGACTGGTTTTCAATATAATTTTTTCCAATTTTAGGATAGAAAGTCTATGTATCAATGGTTGCAATACTGTTTCTAACGATGGGCTGGAAACCACAATCAAGAAACATGGAACCAATCTCCGGGTCTTAGAGATGTTTGGATGTTTTAATCTATCTCCTAGAGGACTCAGATCAGTGGCCAATAATTGTATCAACTTGATTTCTTTGAATCTTGGCCAATGTTATAAAGTGAGTATATTATGTGGACATCATCCTTTGCTGTGTGCTACGATGATCAATGGTGGAAATAAATTATATACTTTATGTAGCCGTACCTCTGAACTTTTCTAATCAGGAATCCTCTCGAAATACATCAACTATTCACAGACTTTTTATTCCATATATAATGCTAAAAAACTTTGTAGTCTGGAAAATTTATAATCCATAAATCCTCGATTCCAAACATCTTTGTTAGTGCAAACAAGTTTGGATTCATTCCTTATTTGGCGAATTTCACCAGAGAATTTTTAATAAGAATATTTGTGTGAATACATTGCAGCTTACAGATTCGTGTATATCACAGTTGTCAACAAGCTTAGGTCGTGTTGAAACATTGGACCTCAGAGGCTGTAAGCAAATCAAGGACAACTGTATGCGACGTATCGTGAAGAATTGTCCGAGATTGAAGCACCTCTCGTTAGCTAATTGTCCAAGTATCACTGATGTGTCTGTACTAGAGATATCAACATACCTCACCGATATCAGGTATAAGACACTTAAATGTTTTATGTTAAGGTCAGAGGTCATTAAATTGAGTTAGAAGATCAATTGCAATATGCTTGCTTGTTATTGGTCAATTTTGGGACGGTGCCTAGAATTAACCAATCAGAAATGAGAACTACTGGTCAATAAAATTGGGAATCACAGAACTGATTTAGGATTGATTTCACAAATATTTCTTAATTAACTTAGAAAGGAAATGTTATGTACATGATATATAATTTATGCAGAATTTGTGAATGATTGAATTTATGAAAAAGTTTCTAGAAAGCAAATTGATTTGTACGCGCTACTTTCTTTTACAAGAGTATTGATTTGTATGCACTACTTTCTGTTACAGGAGTATTGATTTATGTGGCTGCAAAAGTGTTACTGATGGAAGTATACGGGCATTAGTAAATACTTGTACAAATCTAAGAAATATTGACATTAGTTCTACTAGTTGTACTCATAGAAGGTAAGTCACAGAACAAGTAATATGATTGGTTGATTGATTTATTTTATCTTATCAGTTCTTGTAATGAGCAATTCGATTGGTTGTTTAAATTTTTTAGTGAGCAGAGATTTGATTGGTTGATTGGGATATTTCATCTTAACAGTTCATGTAAGGAACAATTTGATTGGCTGTAAGAAGTGGTTTGGTTGGTTGATTATTTCATTTCAACAATTTTAGTAAGGATCAAGCTATGTGATTGGATGATCGGACTACAATGTTCATGATAATAAGACTATTAGTTGATTTTCATATTTTTTAATTGATTAATTACAGTGTTTCAATGATAGCCAACTTCAGTGGACAAAGATTGGAGACTTTGAAGATAAATTTCCTGTCAGATGTCACAGAACAGTCACTGATTAAACTCGCTAAGCATTGTCATCGTTTGACATCTGTTCATTTGTATGGATGCTCGAGCGTACGAAACCTGAACAAAGTGAAAGAAGAAAGACCAAGTTTTTCTATTGAAATGTAACCCTTGCTTTCATAAGAAAAACTTTAGATATAACCAACACTGAATTGAATGATCATCTCAGATAAGTGAAGGACTTTTACGATACTGTCATTGTTGATGGAGGGGAATGATTTTACTGATAGAAGAAAATCCATTTATTTAAGTTGGTGAGATTTGATTTGAGATTTTTTTGTAATCTCTACACCATGGTTTGCAGTCAACTGACAGTTGTTGAAGATGTTATTTTTGTAGGTTCCTCTTTATTCATAATGGGAAATATGAAAAATTCTTTAAAGCCTGTTTGCTTAACTTACTAAGTAAAATGTAAGGTTTACTGACCTCAGCCCGGCATAATATGACACATTTTTTCACTAATGATTTTGTTAAAGACACATGTAGAAATCTTAGTTAAGTTACATACCGAGATCAGGGTTAGTTCTGGTAAGTTAACTGCCTGCTGGTATAAAAACTGAAATTCTGTAGTAAATCCCCAAAAATTGCAAAAATTAAAATATTTTTTATTGTTAATTTTGTATGTACGAGCACTATTGTTTATGTACTTTGGACAGTTATAAAGACTGTTAGTTTATTTAATTTATTGGTTTGGTTACCTAATAACAATGGTCAGTTCAACTGACCACTAGACCTAACTATAGCACTTTTTGAAATGGCAGGGTTATTTTCCGGTATTTTGGGAATATGACCCATACCCTTGGGATTGGGAATTTTCGCTGTGTTTTAATCAAAATTAGGAAAAATGTATAACTACAATTTTTGCAATGTTCAACTTATTCTACTTATTCTCCCATAGAACAGAAGTAGAATAAGTTATTTACTTCCATTAGTGATGTTAATGAACTAGTAAAATTAATAAAAAATTAATAAATTTTGGGAATTTTTGTCTATGAATTGGGAAAAGAAGATACTATTTTCCATTGGGAATATGACCGAATTTCGGCTATATAATCGCCCCCAAAAAATCCCTGAATGGCCGAATTTAATATAATAAATATACAAATAGTTAATGGACACTTGCATTAATATATTATTAGGGTATTGAAATAAGATTATTTACTTGATATATATATATTAGAGTATAGTATTGTTATATAAAATTCATTAATTTATTTATAGATACCTTGTGTTTTTTCATACTGTAATATTTTATGGTAATTTGATATATTATACAACATTAAATACCTGTAATGATTTAAGATAAAAACAATGAGGAAGTTTGAAAAAATGCTGTGAAATAGAAGTTAAGTTGTATATAAATTTTTTCTTGATATATAAGTTACTTGATAAACCCTTGTACAAACAGTTGTTCATGTTTTAGTGGGGTATATTATTATGTGAGAAAATTATAACATACAGTAATGACATTACTTTGTTAACATTGTGTGTCAAAATGATTGTGTTCAGTTATTGTTCAGCATTTATCATCTCCCTTGAATCTACATATGATTTAATTTGGTTGTCAGACCTGTAATAATTACTGCTTGTGTAAAATATTAATATGATAAAATACATTATTGATTGGTAAGGGATAAAATGCGTTATTTGTTATTTTATACTTGATGCAGTATAACACTGTTATAGTTCTCTCTGCTACAGAGAACAATGTGTTATTGTGAACTCTGCTATAGTGAACTATCTCTTATTAAAGTGAACTCATTGTTTGTATTTTCCAACCAAGCCCATCTTTGTTTTAACACATTGGATATTATGAAATATGGATAAAATGAAATAAGTATTAACTAGAAAAAAATTTATTGCTTATTTATTGCTTATAGTTAATTTTCTATTAAGTTATGTAACAATTATTTTTATGTTTTATAATAATAGTTTCATATTTTCTATCCAATTCTAGAATACGTAAGACTGTTATGCGGTACCTTATTAGTCTAGCTAGAATCATGATTAAAATGCATAGTGATATGTTTTTGTTCTTTATATTGCCTGTAATGTTATTCATGTACACACATAGAAACCGTCCAAAATAAATGTGATAATTTTTTTATAATGATAAATTTTGTGATTAGTATATAATTATCATTTGTCAAAATGCTATTGCTTGTATGATATCTGTTTTGTACATCATAAAATTGACATAATTTATACTTAATACTACACATTTATTGTTCAACATACATGTATCTATATTGGAAACTGACTGATAGTTCAGCTTTCCATAGAAGTCACCTCGCTCAGCATGCATACATTTTTAGGTGGACCAAAGCACAGTGCAACCTCTCCAAAGTGGCCCTCTCTTGAGCAACAACCTCCCTAATACAACAGCATGATTTTTCCCAACTTTACGATTAATCTATTCATTTAACCTCTCTAGAGCAACAAACTCTCAATAACAACATAATTTTGCTTCTCCCAAAGTGTGTTGCTTTGAAAAGGTTGCACTGTACAACATTTTTCTTCATCTGCCATGCAATTGTCAAACTAGTTCCTGTTCCATGTTGCTGTGCAAGTCAATTATTAAGTTCATTTTCCATGAGTACTTTCAGTACTTTGATTTTAATGTGTTGTCCTATTATAGATATGTCTAGTTGTTTGATTATCTCAAGTATATTCCTTGTTATGAGAGTCCCTTGAGAAAACATGTTAGTCAGTTCTGTTCTGTCCGATCCTGTTCTGTTATGTCCAATTCTGTTCTGTACTATTTTGTTCTGTTCTGTTCTATTCCATTTTGTTATGTTGAAAAAGTTCACAAGTATTGATCTCTATACATCAGTAATTTTTGAAGATTACATACAACACAATATTTGTTTATTTAGGTTTAACGCCGCTTTTTAACAATGTATACGGGGGCCAGTTCACCTAACCAGTTTTCCTGGACAGTATTCTAACCAGTACTAATATACCCTTCCACAAGGAACTGGCAATTTCTCCACATGTGGAGGAAAATACAACACAACATAACTATATATGTACTAAGTAACTAATTTTATGTTTTAAAATTTCCCACCAGTAAGCTTTAAGCAATTTCGATGGAGAAATGAGATTAGAAGCTTTTGAGATTAATCTCGAGTATTGTAATCTCAAACTGAGGTTTTTTTTTCATCAAAATGTATTGGTTGCTTATTTTTGCTATTTTTTCATGGACAGTTGTGCAGTGTGATTTTTGTGTCTGTTACATAATTTTTATGCTGTTTGTAAATGTTTACCTAAATTTGTTAAATTTGTCTTGTTAAATTTTAGAAATATTTTATACACAATTTGTAAATATTCATATAACTATTTGTAATTACATCAATTTGTTCACTTTCTTGTGTTTTATTCTGAGTGTTTTGCTTTTGTAGATTTTTTACTTTTACAATATTTCATATTTTATGTTAATTTTCTCTATCAACTTAAAGTTGACAAAGCAATATGAACGAATGTATTGTACAATATGACTGAGAATATGAGTTGTTGCCTTGCTTGTTTATGCCAATATGATATACACAAGAAGTTGTCTCCCTTGATTTTTACAATATGATAAACATGAATAGTTACCTCCCTTGACATTTACAATATGATAAATATGAGTTGTTATCTCCCTTGTTCATTACGATATGATATAAACTGGTTCCATTCCATGTTGCAGTGCGTATTCTGTACATACAGAGTCAACAAGAACCAACTTAAATACGATAAGAACCAGTAGTAGCCTCCCTTGTTCATTTATTTGAATATCTGTTAATCGAAACAACAAAACCTGAAAATCAAGACCACTTTGAGGCCTGAGATATTGAAGATTGTCTCTTTATCAAGTTGAAGTACAAAGAAAATACTGATTTCAAAGCGAGTTTTTATTGTATACATGTATATATGTGCGCTAGTTAGTCTATATGTTTATAGTAAAAATATATTTATTTAGGTATGGATGAATTACTTTAAGGCTCACACAAAATTATGGTTACAGGGTACAACATAGCTTCTTTAGTGAACTCAGTATTACTGACTCAGTTTTATTTTAGGGGTCACTTCAGTCACTTCTGTTTCAATACCAAGTTAAAGGTAGTGTAAAAAATCCTATTTGTTTCTTGATGTTATAGAGGAGTATGGTCCTTTTTATGATAACTTCTACATGTATTTCATTCAAGCATATTTCCTGTAAAAAGACAAAATAGAAAAAATTCATACACATTCTTCCATATTATTAACTGTTTCTCGTCTTTTTATTTAAACAATGTACAAAATTGCTAAGTTAATACCAGTAGTTTGCCGATATTATATCTACAAACCACTTCATTAGTGTACTCCAAATTTTCTTCACTGCAGAATTTACTGACAATACATTTGAAATAAAACTCTAATTTCTTGATCCAATACGGTTTATCATTTCCTCCTGTTTGAATGGAAATTAATCCCGCCCACAGATAATTAATCATACTGAAATAGGTGGTAATCAAGGACTTATACACACACATAAAATTATATGTATATATTAAGTCATCAATTTCGTTAAGTATAAAATGATGATTACATCAAGAGAGGATATTTATATTATTTATTCTGCTTATACATAAATGATTGTTTTGTTGTTAGATACAACACAAAATAAATATTTCAAAGTACATGTACTTATGTTTTTATCATCTATAATGTCTTGACTTCTTACAGACTTGCATTGTTCATTAACACATGCATGCAAATTATATCATTTGATATTTGTTAAAGTGATCATACAATGATGAAACTAAACATTGAATCTGTGGTATGATTATCAAAGCTTTTCATTTTTTTTAATTTACGCAAGAATTTATGCCAGCAAGATAAAGGCCTCATATCTTTTCTCCCCTTAGTGGCCTTTGTTCAGGGTTTTACTGTCTGCTCAGAACAGCCTGATTTTGAATCACCATTCTTGTGGTCAGATTTCCATGAATCATTTCCATGAATCATTCTGTTGTGTGCATTTCAATCTTAATCTCTTGCCTTGTGAAAATTTGCAGCATTGTCTTGAGGACGAACTTCTAGAGATTTATTGTAACACCAAAGTGCTGCAGCTGGTTGTTTCTCTTGTTCTTTACATTGTCCGAGTAGATTCCATGCTGTTTCCTTATGTGTAAGGTTTGGATAGGTCAGTATAGTTCGTTGCAGATTACTCAGTGCTTTCTGCATTTTTTGTTGATGTTGTAAACGTTTGTAAACTTTATACTGTAAGAAGTATAAGTATGGAAGAGAATCCACCACTGCTAAATCCATCCATGATTTGTCTTCAAACGATCGATTGTTTATTTCTTCTTCTGTCGATCGAAACAATTCTTGCCTGAGTTCTTGTGGAATAATTGATGCCTCACATCTAATGTATCTTACACAACGAGCTACAGATTTTTAAAAGTTATTACTATACAAATGTTTAATTGTATCGGAGGGACTCGTGAACGGATAACATCCACAGAGTGGTAAAACCATATCAGTATATAGATGTTCTACTTCTGTTAGAATTAACTCAGCATTGTTGATATCACCTACACAATAGAAAGCTGATGCCAGTTTTAACCTGCTTGGAATAGCATCAGATTCAAAACCTTTTTTCAACCACCGCATGGCTTCTTGGGATACAGTATTGTTTGTGTTAACACTAAATGAAGCGAGTACAGAACCAACCAAAGGGCATAATTGATGTGAAAACTCTATAAAGTGTACGGTATAAAGTTCTAAAGCTGCGGAACGAGTTTGCAGAAAATGATCAAGTACCTTCTTTATTCCTTTGGCCAACATAAATGCTACTTCTAGAAGTCTTTTATTAGATATTTCTATTAAAATCAAAATGTTGTATCTATTCAGGTTCAAAAAAGTGTTCGAAAGAATCGTAACTTCAATATCCAACAATGATGGAATGTATTTCTGTGACTGAAAGTTTGTCAATTTTGCTTTAAGATTATCGCCAAGATTATCTATTTTAATATCGTATACCATATCAATCCCCATATTCATTAACTTGCGTAATGTCTTTAGCAGATGCTTTTGCTGTTTAGAATTGATATGTTGTGTCATAAGGTTGTTTGTATTATGTAATGTGGACAATATAATCTTTCTACACGGTCACGTAATATTAATATGCATTCCATCAAACATGGAAACAAATTTTCCTCACGCCGGTAATGCTCAGGTGTGTTTTCTATACAATGAAATAATGTGCACTTACACATAAAACTACTAAATGCAATTTCCCCATTCATAGCCAAAAACGTCTTTCTGATTATTTTCAGCATGACATAACATTTCATTTGGGTAATATTTAAATCAAACATCATTGGTCTTTCAGCCACTGAAGTAGAAATTCTCCATTCAACATCATCTAGATCATTTAGTTTACTAGCAACAGGTACAAGAAAACAAGCTTTTCTCTCAGCTGACTGTTTTAATTCTGTGGATGGCCAGTTACCCATACATTGGTGATCTAACCAATCATCACCTTCATTTGGCCAAGCATCACACATGTGTGATAGTACAATATCAAGATCACATGTTCCGGGTATACTGTCTTTAAGAGAAGCAGCTGGGCCATTCTGATGAAACTTTTGATTGATACAAAGATGTGTTTTTATAGAGTACCCTTCCATTGGCATCCATCATGAATGCATCGTTCGGAACTTTTGTTTCAGCAATTGGTTCATTGTATTTGAGACGTTGTAGAAGACAGTAACCAGGTGATGTTCTATCATCTTGAACCATTAAGATATTTGTCACTCCAGGTTTTCATTTAGACATGTCTTGTATCACATTTTCTTTATTACTGCAAATTAAAATATCAGAATCTGGCTTCAATCCAATAGTTGTTGATCCCTCTATTTGACTTCCAAAATGGTATAATTGGTAATCATAATGGAAGAAAAAAGTCAAATTTTCCATAAATTCTTTTTCATTAAAAATTTAAAAGTATCCTTCTTTTCTGAACTATTCGCTCATTTACTCCAATGTCATTCAAACATTCAGACAATATCAGAGAGGTTTTCTTGTCCTCTAATTCACCTGATGTTCTGTAACATAAAATATACGAGATCAATGAAGATTAACTGACAGCTTAGGTAAATAGGGTAAATGACCATCTCATACGCAAGTTTATATTTGATGTGCGGATTTTTTATGTGTATCTATCACATAGTTACATTTTCATCAGGATCGAGTTTGATGTATCAAAATTTGCAAGATACATCCAGTGGGGTTAACATAATATTTTGTTGTTTGACAAACAATTCCAGATGGTCACAGACATTGTGCCCCTTTATAGCATTTTATGTCTTTCTATGGGGTTTAAATTCTCACAAACAGTCAGAGTCATTTGGCATCATTCTCAGGTTTAACGATGGAGAGAACCCAGATGCGCACCTGGTAGAACCATTGATCTGACGTTTACAAGCTAGCTGGACAGCTTCCTCGCAATAGGTATTTTTTCTCGTTCCAGGAATGAACCAAACTCGTAGTGGTCAGGGTTAGTGATTATTAGTCAGATACAATTGATCATAGAATTATATTGTACAAGTGGATTTATAAGGTTGTTTGAAATTTCTCTACTGTATCAACTGGTCCATTTGTCCTAAATGATTGACTAATTAAGACACATAGTGACAATTTCAAATTTAAGGTGTTGAAAGTGCAAATGTTGGCATTTTGTGCGAAATAAAACATGAAATACACACACCTAAGATATAAAATGGTCAATTATTTATGTCAGGTACTAAGACCATATACTTCAACCTTCGCCACTGAAACCCTTGTTGCTAATTATAAATTCATGCTATTTTGTTCAATTCTTGCTTCTTAGTGATATAATTATATTGAAATCACACATGAATTTGAACCAAGAATTTTCTGCATTTGAAAACCTCATAAAATGAATTAATTAAGACACAAAAATCGTGTACATGATTGCATTATTAAATAGGTTATTAGCAGAAAAAAGTATTCACATCACTTACTTTGTGAAACATGTGCTCTTCTTTCTGTGTTTATTAGTCCTCTGTAATAACAAATATAGCACTTATCTAACTGTGTAATACTTTGTATTTTACATTTATTTAATTCACACTCTCATTAGCTGAAATGGGCAGTAATCAAGTTGTAATAGCTAAGCTGTTTAAAAGACACATATCTGATTTTGCAAATCATATTCAATTGAATATATAGTATTACTATAATTTTCATTACAGAAATTAGCTGCAAGAGGAAAGTAATCAAGTTGTGATAGCTGTTTGTTTGGCAAATATTTGATTTTGTAAATCATATTAAATTGAATATATTGTATTACTATTCGTTTGTTCATAACAGGAATTGAATGCAAAGGGAAGTAATCAAGTTGTGATAGCTGTGTATAAGACATATTTGATTTTGCAAATCATATTAACTGATTGAATATATGATATTGCTAATATTTTGTTCCTTACAGAAATTAAACACACGTGATATATATGATAACTGGAATTAACCAATATACACACGATTGGTTCAAGATGATAATGTTAGAGTAGTTGACGAGAAAAACATTTTAACGCTTCCATGTACATTGTATTTTGTTCTATTTATAGAGAGGATCTTCCACTCTTTTTCCACCCACAAAAATCTAAGTACACTACATTTACAGTTATTTAAGGTATTCTGATTTACAATACACTTGTAAACATTTACACATTTTTAGACTCGATTCCGTGGTCGAGCAGTACGAAATGTGGTAACTCATACAATAAACAATATGTCGGTATTCTGTAATACCGTTTCCAAACAAATGCTTTCGATCTGTGACGTTTAATTGTTTAATTTGTAATTTTATTTTGTATTTCGTCGAAATATTCTCTCACTAAAAACCTTATTAAACTCAATTTTTCATTTGATCATTTACTCAATTGGACTGATCTGTTTTTTTTTAGATAAGATACACAATTTACTTTGTCACCACTTGCTTACATGAGGGAGGACAGTTTTAATACTTGTAGGTAACATAGCCAGTTGTAATAATATGATCAACAGTGTGTCATTTATAAGTGAATGAATGTCAAAAGAATCTGGTGAGTTATATTAGATGAAATTTCCTGATTTCCATAAACCCAACTGACATTTTTCTGCCGACCCTATAATTTTTCGTTCTCCTTGTCGACATATTGATTTTCTAGATAAGCTTAAGTTCCAGAATGAACGAATATTCAACTTATAGCAATAATAACTCATGTATGCTTAACATAATCTCGTTCGTTGCAATTTATATATTTGTTAATCTTTGTGTAAACCGGGTACGCTGAAGACCTTAAGCTACTTTGTTAGCAGACTTTGCCAACAAAAAAACAACAACCTACTGAGTCACAAACACTGAACTTAAAATGAAGATCACAAATCTCGAGTCTAACAAATTGAGATACTTCAACGATAATCCTTGAAATTTAATGAGACAAGTTCTGAAACAAATACTGCCATCCGCATTCCATCGAGTAAAATTCGACTTTATACAGTCTTATTATTAGTACTTACTAGATATAGACAAGGACTTATATACATACATATATAAGTCCTTGATATAGATAGATAATTAAAACATTACTAACTTGATTAGCGACATTTTTTTCCTTCTGTGTGTCATTTTAATGCAGATGACAAAAATGTCCTGATAGAAAAATTGTCTTCTTATGTAATGCGCAGTACTATGACTATTAAAAATACTAGTAACCAAAAATAGCTAAGTTTCGTTTTCGTGTTGATCAAGGGAGACAACACTCGTTTAGACTTGTTTACATAGAGTTACTGTTCTTTACACGCGCAACACATGTAGTCGGTAGCGAAAGAGATACGTGACACATCTATAATTATTAAACTTTTTCATTAGAAATAAACCTTGCAAACAGTAAATGTCAACAAACTTCAAAAATCGACGTTTTAGAAACAGTGCAAATTTTATATGCACATTCCAAATTTGTGCAAAAACTGTTCCACAAGTTTATATAATTAAGTTTTAACATGATTGATTACATAGTTAGTATCTGTAATGGACAAGAATAATTATAAATACTCCATATGTCCCTTCATTTGTACATATCTAAGGTACAAATTATGCATACGGTATGTTTTTCTTAAGTAGTTGCTAAGTGAGGTTGTACATCATATACATGTTTCACTTTATTAGCTCATTCACTATAATGTAGTGGGACCCAATTTGTTTGAAATTGAAATTTAAGATCTCGAGGATGGACTTCAAAATAAATGAAACATATAAAATGTTATATTTAGCAACCATCTTTTTGATGAATACACACATAAATCATCACTTATAAACATTGTCCAGTTAAAGGTGCATCCTTTGTAATCTACGTTACAAAGTCCCATTTTTATTTGTACGGTTATATGCTTCATACAAAATACATTTTGAAGTCAAAATTTGTCTTATCTTAACAATAAGTGCTCATAGTCTATATATAAATCAACTGAATCTACACAAGAATGAGTTTGTTTTTTACATCTTTAATAATTAATAAACGTGTTTTCAGAAGGTACACAAACCAACATAAGCTACCAAATTAAAGCTGGGTGTACATTGTTATAAAGACCTATGCATAAAACGTGTAAAGTTATCGTGATTAATTATCTATCTAAGTGACTTATGGTATAAATTTCATAGATTTTTTTATTTCAAAATAACTTTTATATGACCATTTAATTTTCTAAAGTAAATGTAACGTAGATTACATTTCGCAAAAGTACCCCATTTGCCTCAGTGACTGTTATTTCCTTATTAAATGGAGTTGAGTGCTGAAACTTCGCCAATATGTCAGACACATATTTGTTCATAAAATTATGTCATAAAATATTAATACAGAGCAAGTTCAATTTTCAACATTTGGCCAATGTAAGTTGGGCCTATCTTGTGAGAATAGGTGTTATACTATTTAATACATGCATTATTTATATAAATAAAAAACAACATATGAACGACAAGAAAATAAGTACTCGCAATTTTCTTTCTTATGAAGGAATTCAGATAAAATTCTAAACGAGTTGTGTTGTCTCCCTTGATTAACACGAAAACGAAACTTGGTTAATACAATGTATTGGGTAATTCCTGCGTACTGTCCGTACTGCGCATTACGTAAGAAGACAACAGTAAAATTCCTTTACGGTCATTTTTGTCATTCGAGTAATAATGACACGGAGAAGGAAAAATCAACAAGTAAGTATAATGTTTTAATTATTTATCTGAAAATTATAGTTTTAAACTAGTTCTGTTTTGTATACATATACCTAATCATTGTTGTAAAGTCGGATTTTATCATGATCGGTGAGCCGATATGTTCTAGATTATTTATTAATAGCTATGTCAGGATTTTTTTCAAAATATTTCTCATTTAAGGTCCACGATGATCATAGAAAATTCTAACATATTTCAAATTGGTATTTTCGTTCCACTGAGTTTAACACAGTTTCCAACGAGTCTTTAACGATATAAACGGTGACCAGTTCACCTAACGAGTTTTCATGGACTCTATTCTAACAAATGCTACCGTACCCTTGCACATAAGGTGGAAAATTTACATTTTTGTCCAATTTTCGTAGAAGGGTAAGATTTGTCGCAACCGGTATTTGAACCGGTTACAAGCCTAGCGCTCTTACCACTGAATCACGGCCGTGGCCCCTTCAATTTGGTAAACTCATGTTTTGTGATCTTCACTTTAACGTTCAACGCAAGTATCTTAAGGTATTTTGTTAGCCAAAAAATTAAGCCTGCTAACGAAGACACGAGTGTCTGCAAGCATGTGTCTTATTATGAACTGCGCTGTGTATTGACACATAATTATATAATTACATGTACAGCGATTTTATTTGTCAGAGTTTAAGGTTGACTTCAATGTTCTTTATTTGATTTGTATGCATATAGGGAAATAAGGCTATAATAAGATAATACTTTAGGTCCGTCAAAGGAACAAACTTCAACCATTACGCATGCACACAAATAGTGCAATAATTTTCACACAGGTTTAAAATCTTACAAATTGCAACGAACGAGATTATTTTAAACATTGTGATTTTGCAATAAGCTGACACTTCTCGACTCCAATATCTCCACCAATATCTTCTTTGCTATCGGCTTAATACATATTTACATCCGTAAAATGTATACAATGTACATGTATATTCTTTAATTCTTTAATACACGGATAAGTAATATATTTTTTATTTCAGAGGACTAATAAACATAGGAAGAAAGACAAATGTTTGATAAAGTAAGTGAAGTGAATACTCTTTCTGCTAATTAACTACATGTATTTAATAATACAATCATGCACACACTTATTGTGTCTTAATTAATTCATTTCATGGGGTTATCAAATGCAGAAATATTTTGGTGCAATTTCATGTTTGATTTCAATATCTATTACTAGTACTAGGTTGCAATAACTGTAAACAAATAGTATGAACTTATAAATAACAACAAGGTTTTCAATGGCGGATTTAGAAGTATAAAATTATGTGGTTTCTAGTGCATGGCATAGATAATTGTTCATTTTGATATCTTAAGTATGTGTATTTGAGCATAAACATTATTTCATATGTGTCCAAAGATTTATTATGCACAATTGCCAACGTTTGCACTTACAACCAAACATTTGAATCGGTCACTATATGTGGTTATTAGTCCATCATTTTGACAAACGGACTTGTTGAGGACAGCGAATCCAAACAGGTGAATTTTCAAGCAACCTTTTAAATACATATGTACCATAAAATTCCATGTTCAAGGGGCATCCATGTTCGATTGGTTACGGTCTCAGCCATCTGGCTAGTAATCACAAACCCATCACAACTGCCAGCTCGAATCCTAACTGGGACAAGAAAAAATCACATGTGAGCAAGCTGTCCAGCTCAAGTCTTCCTCCACCGTTTAAACGGAATGTCATCAAATAACCCTGGCTGTTTGGTGCGATGTTAAACCCGATAGAAAAACATAATCAATGCTATATCGCACATTAAAATACCTGAGGGTAGTCAGGGATTTTTTTCAAAACAACAAAATATTATGTAAACTCCACAGTATGTGTCTCCCAAACATTGATAGGTAAAACATGCCCCTGCTGGTAATGTAACTATGTAAAAATACTCATGAATGTCATGATGATTACTGAAAATAGTATCATGTGAACACAACGTATAAAATTGTTTACAAGATAGTCACTTGCCACATTTATCTAAGTTGTCAGTTTTTCGTCATAATCTCATTTATTTCATATTACAGAATGTCACGTGTATTAGATGACAGGGAAACATCTCTGATATTGTCAGAATGCTTGAATGTCATTGGGGTAAATGAACAAATAGTTCAGATAAGAAGACAATATTCAATGAAGAAAGAAGCTATGGGATACGTTATTGATAGATTCACATATAATGACGACACGTTGTACTTGTTTGGAAGTCAATCAGAGGGATCAACAACTCAAGACTTGGAGTCAGACAATGATTGGCTGCAGTGTTCTAAGGAAGGAAATGTGATACAAGACGTGTCAGAATGGAAACCTGGAGTGATGAATCTCTTGATGGTTCAAGATGATAGAACATCACCTGGTTACTGTCTTCTACAGCTTCTCAAGGTTGATGAACCAGTTCCTGAAACTGACGTTCTTTGTGATGTGTTCAGGATGGATAACAATGGTAGGATACTGACTAAAAACACGTGTTTCCATCGGAATTTTGCAGGAACGATATTTTGTCAGAATGGCCCAGCTTTTTCTACAGCTGGTACACCTGAACTATCTGAAATTGATTACGTTCAAGCATTCACGTGTGAATCTTGGCCAAATGAAGGTGGAGAATGGTTAGATCGTCGATGTATTGGTAACTGGCCTTCCATAGAACTAAAACAGTCTGCTATGAGTAAAGGTTGTTTTCTTGTACCTGTTGCTAGTAAACTAAACGATCTAGATGATGTTGAATGGAGAATTTCTACTTCAATGGCAGAAAGACTAATGATGTTTGATTTAAATATTACCAAAATGAAATGTTATGTCATGC
This sequence comes from Lutraria lutraria, assembly GCA_964023205.1. Lineage (NCBI taxonomy): Eukaryota > Metazoa > Mollusca > Bivalvia > Venerida > Mactridae > Lutraria > Lutraria lutraria. The sequence goes on along the minus strand of OZ026846.1, from coordinate 3,460,037 downwards.
TGAAATTAATCAGAAAGACGTTTTTGGCTATGAATGGGGAAATTGCACTAAGTAGTTTTATGTGTAAGTGCACATTATTCCATTGTATAGAAAACACACCTGAGCATTACTGGCGTGAGGAAAATTTGTTTCCATGTTTGATGGAATGTATACGTACATTACATAACCGTGTAGAAAAGTTATATTGTCCACATTACATAATAGTAACAAACAACCTTATGACACAACGTATCAATTATAAACAGCAAAAGCATCTGCTAAAGACATTGCGCAAGTTAGTGGAGATTGATATGTTTTTTGATATTAAAATAGATAATTTCGGCGATATTCTTAAAGCAAAATTGACAAACTTTCAGTTACAGAGATACATTCCATCATTGTTGGATATTAAAGGTAGGATTGTCTCCAACGCTCGTTATTTTTTCAATAAATCTAGACTTACCATTTTAGTCGAACTAAGTAACAAAAGACTTCTAGAAGTAGCATTTATATTGGCCAAAGGAATAAAGAAGGTACTTGATCATTTTACGCAAACTCGTTTTACAGATGTTGAAGTTTGTACAGAATTATCGCGTCATCTATGCCCTTTGGTTGGTTCTATCCTCGCTTCATTTAGCGTTAACACAAACAATACTGTATCACGAGAAGCCATATATTGGTTTAAGGAAGGTTTTGAATTTGATGCTATTTCAAGTAGGTTAAAACTAGCCTCAGTTTTCTACCGTGTAGGCGATATCAACAATGCTGAGTTAATGCTAACAGAAGTAGAAAATATATACACTAAAATGGTTTTACCTCTCTGTGCTTGCTATCCGATCAAAATTCCCAGGGATATAATGAACAATTTGTATTTGAGTAATAACTTGAATAAATCCGTAGCACGTTGTGTAACATTTATGAGATGTGAGGCATCTGTTGTTCCACAAGAACTTAAACAAGAATTGTATCGATCGACAGTAGAAGAAAGTAACAAACGACCTATGATTAACAAATACTGGATGAATTTCGCAGTTGTAGATTCTCTTCCATATTTATACTTCTTACAGTATAAAGTATACAAAAATCTAAGACGTCAACGAGACATGCAGAAAGCACTGTGTAGTCTACAGAGGACTATACTGGCCTACCCAAACCTTACACATAGGGAAACAGCATGGAATCTACTGGGACAATGTAAAGAACAAGAGAATCAACTAGCTGCAGCACTCTGGTGTTACAATACATCTCTAGAAGTTCGTCCTCACGACAATGCTGCAAATTTTCACAAGGCAAGATTAAGATTAAAATGCATACTTTACAACATACTGATTCGTGGAAATGATTCATGGAAGTCTAACCACAAGAATGGTGATTCAAAATCAGGCTGTTCTGAGTAGACAGTGAAACCCTGAACAAAGGCCACTAAGGGGAGAAAAGATATGAGGCCTTAATTTTGCTGGCATGAATTCTTGCATAAATAAAAAGAATGGACAGTCTAAATTAGTTCATTTTATACGTTAATTAATAAATAAAATTCTAAAATATCATGGGAACGATTGTAATGGGTAGTTTACCACAGGCTGTTTTAAAGAAACACAATTACAAATGTACATTTATGTATAATGTTAATACTTTTGAGAAGAATAAAAGTAACTAATGGACGAAGGCGTGGCATGTGTTGTTTTGATGGTCATTTTCATCTTCATTATTCCGGCTACATCAGCTACACTGGATTGTATTTCAGTAGTTGCACTTAAAGGTTTGTAGTTGAGTTTCAAACTTCATGTCATTTTCTCATCTTCATTGAAACTTGATTTTGATTTGCTTTCAGAGGGTTTAATGCCGTATTTTCAATAGTATTTCATTTATATACAGCGGTCGGTTCACCTACCCAGTTTTCCTGGACTGTATTCTAATCAGTACTGACTTAATTACCCTTCCACAAAGATCCGGTAATTTCTCAACGTAGCTGATGTAGCCTGAATAATGAACTGCCAAGATAAACTGTTTAAGAACATTCAATAAAATTCAAGTGGTTCATTTTTTATCTATCAATATATGTAAATGGTTCATGTTTAACCATTCCCACTTTGAGTACTATTGTTTCCAACAGTCTGGTTCAATACATTCTTCGTCTTTATTATTCATTCATTAAACCTCATATCACGTACATAGTGTATATGCGCTAAGAGTACTAATAAACTTGTAAAACTTTAGCGTCGGATTATTTGTGATTCATTCACAGTACTTAATTCTCTGCACAAAGCAGAAAAGACGGAATGTATATCAAATATATACATGATGAGGAAAATATACATTGGTTTCAATAGAATGGCATACACAATCAAATATTTAGTTCATAGCCGATTTAAAAAAAAACATAAAGTGGTGATGATATATCAGAAAAGATAGCTCCCTGTCGGAGAGATTTTACTCGACAATATAAGGCGAGTAAATCTTGAAAAGCTACACTTTGATTTATAACATTTAATTCCCCATGACCACCGCTTTGCGTAATTTCATCTGATTTCTCACAAATCATGATCACTCACAGTACCTAAACACCTTAAACGTTCTTTCGTGAATGCAAATACTGAAAATTGAAAAGTTTCGATATTTATAGAAAAATTATCACGGCTCCATAAGAACTTCATATAAGTGCATCACAGAATGGCAATGAAAAAAAATTGAACCGGAAGTTGTAGACTGGACATTAGAGAAAATATAACACGATGAAAAGATGATAATTCACACTGTCTGATATTTTGGTATAACGGCGTGCATACGTGTACATTGAGAGATTGAAAAACTACGTTCTTAAAATGCGTTGGTACAGAATTTGTTTCAAAGAATCAGCATTATAAAAAATATAGCCTACTTTAGATACTTTAGATCATCTGTTGTAACACCTGATTGCATGTAAAGGGTCTCAAATTAAGATTTCTGGGAGTCCTGAGCTGTATTTTTCAAAATGGGCAGTAAAAATATCAAAGCGTTAGTCACGTGTTAAAATGATGATACTGAGGCCGAACAACACATTAAATTACTATACATGTACTTATATAACCAACAACTCAGCGATACACGACGAATATCAATCATCATGTGGCATCACAAAGTGGAGCAAAACAAATCGGAAGATAATGAAGTTATGTATTTATTACATTACAATTAACGATACAAAACATGAATAAGTCAACAATGGAGTGCTGCAGTTAAAACAAAGTTTGCTTTTCACAATTGCCATTAGCGCTTTGTAATAAGACCACTGATTAGTTGCCATTAGCGCTTTGTAATAAGACCACTGATTAGTTGCCATTAGCGCTTTGTAATAAGACCACTGATTAGTTGCCATTAGCGCTTTTTAAAAAGACCACTGGTTAGTTTCTATAAGCATCTTGTAATAAGACCACGTTAAAAGCGCTGTTTAAAGGGGCATGCCCTGGAACTGCTGTATCTTGGTTTTCATACACCAAAAATGCGTTTATCACATGCAAAACCAATTATTACCGAAAAGTCAAAGAAGAATGTGCGTTCAAAAATGACTCTTTAACGCGCGCGTCGGTATTTGTATGTCGATCTGAATAAAAGGCTGTCAGCGACAACGATATTTCCAATTCGTCTGAGAATTTAACTGAGCGCGCGCTGCGTAAGATTGATATTTATAATTGATTGATAGGATAAACTTGATACCGCAGAAATGAATATAGCATGAGCAAAACTTACCATTTCACTGTTTGTTGACATTTTTTCCGCGATGTTTTTATTTTTGACAGATCCCGAAAGGGTCGAATTGTGAAAATAACGAATACTTTCTGAGGCCGAAATCGGCAGGTTTAGCAAATCTTGAAATGCGTATTTTGAGTAAACTAGCGGGATATTTCGTAAATATTTTACAGGACTTTCATTAATTGATTTAGGCATTTAAATGATACCAATTTGATTGCTATTCGAGACGCTTCAGTTCCAGAGCATGCCCCTTTAAAGTTTTATTGCAGTTACCCTATCTTGTTAAGTCACATATATGTATATAACAAATTGCTTCATACGACCATTCGGTTACATAAGGGAACTTCATATGGTCACGTGATCAAACGCCAGAAGCTGTAGTAGTAATATGAATTTCAGTCAACTTTCTTTTTCTTTCACGAGACTTTGAACACAAATCTGGAGTACATGTATGTCATTATGGAATATGTTAAGTTTGTTAAATGGTACGAAGAAAGAGTATTAATCAGTTCTGTCCATCTTTGTACATCGTTGGCACGTACAACCTACTGCAACGTCTTCGAGATATATTCCATACTTATAAACACGCCCAACACATGTTCGCCTAATGACAGGCATATGGTAGCTTATTTCTTTACAGCTGCTTGTTCTTGAACTTTTGTATCCACTGTTAGACATTTCAAGACACCGTCTACATGAACACCTAGCCTTAGCAATGGTCTGAGGCTCTCGATTCAAATCTACTTCCAGAACATAATACCATGGGCAAGACGAACGTTCATTTGTTTCATTTAGACCAGACCCAAACAGGTGGCGCTTTCGACATCGGGAATCTCCGTAAATTTTCGACAATAACACTTGGCCGCCTGCTTCCGGCGAGCTGATGTTGAGTTTATTCGGAACTTCTCTGAGAATGCTCTTTATATTGAAGTATGACATTGATTCCATGAAGTTGTCTCGTATTTCGTCTTTCAGCTGTTGTTTAATCTCATTTAGATTCGACGGTTCCAAGCAATAGCCTAGGATTCCGGATGTACACAGCAATCCAAAAACGGTTGCCTGGAAGATAAAAATAAATCATACTTCATATTCTGCGTACCCTTAACTACACATGCCTTACATTTTACTTTGAAACAACAGATAGAGGGACAATCGAATTCACTGCCCGTTCAGTGGTAAGCACTGTTCAGCAGTCTTAAAAAATGTACGTACACATGGCTGCATTCTCAAACATACCCTTTTAAACTTATTGGAAAATATCTTCTTAGAAAGTTTTACAATAACGTATAAACTAGGTTGTCTTTCAAACAAACACGTAAAAATGTTGAAACAGTTTATCATTTATTAGTTACGGATGAAATGATCACTTGTTTCGGTCAGTGAACGATTGAAATGCTATTTATGATACAGATGTCGTTAACATTAAAAGTGTCTCGTAATAAAATCTTGTATAAAAATGATCTCCTTGATATTGATGACGACAAACCAAAAAAAAAAGTTTACGATTGATAGGCTATAAGAAGTTTTCACTGAAAACAGATTGGAATATCCAGCTCAAGGCAACAGTTAAGGCGGTAACAAAGGTACATCAAGTCGGCGCAGTCAAATCGTCAGAGGACGTTACTCGACATATTAGAGCAATAAGCAAGAAAAACAAGCGTCTGTGGTATAAAGAACCATATTCAGCTGCATAAAGGAATTTCAGTGCTGTGAAATCTTCATTTACACAGATATGATGTTACACGTATCAATACTAGTCTGTGACAATGTAACCGGAAAGTATGCTTATATGTTAATGTATTTTTTTTATTATAATACTATGACAAGATATGTAGTCCTATTATTGGCAGAATAATTGTTTGTATGTGATAAGAATCATTATCCAAGTACTTAAATTAAATAATGTATATTAGAAGCGACCAGTAAATTTTGATACGCAACTATATTTTATTAAACAGAAATGGAAGGGAGATAACTTGGAAGTTAAAAATCAACCATTTTCCATGTTTAATAGTATAGTACATGTGTCCTTTTTCATGAAGAAATTCATTTTTTTTGTGAAAGCTAGCGGGACACCTTTGAATTCGGAGAACGTTGCCTGAATGGTTGAACGGTGTAAGAAAATTCTAAGGAACACTATATTTAAATGTTTGTTAAATTACAGACAGGTTTTGTTAAAACTATTTTGAGTAAGGGTTACAAAAAGAATATGATTTTACTCATTTTGAAATTTATATAGCATTTATTGTCATGTATAGCTTTATACACTTATAAAGTACCGATGTTTTTACATAAATAGAAGAAGCTACATACCGTTAGCATCACTCCTGTCATATCCATACCTTTTCGAAACTTTATTGCAAATAAAATTTCTCGTTTATATAACGGAAATTTAATGACAATGACTCAGTACTAACGGGGTTGGGACCCGGATACTATAGTCCCAATCTACTTTCATGTTTCGGCACCTATTCAAATGATGACATTTTCTTCCTTCTCATATCGAATAATTTAGATAAGAACAATATTTACTACCGCTTCCATTGCATGGTGCAATGCCTTGTCCGCGCCGATTAAGGCTAACAAAACATTTATCAAGGTTTATCGTCCTTCAGATACTTTTGTACATACAAATGTATATATATATATATTCTATAATCATGTAATCGATGTTATCGATCATGTTTTTGCAAAATATTATGTACATGTAATACATTTTGTACTTCGGTTGTATATATTTCTTCAGTTTTGGTTCTTATCTATTTATTGTACAACGCGATAACATTGAATATACTATAGATACGTGTAAATTTGGGCGTTTAATCAAATAAAACAGTTTCAGTTGTTTTGGCAATGCCTTAAAATATATGATAACTTCCTACAGGAAGTATTTCCATATTCTTATCCAAAGTAAATACACATTTTTGATAATGTAAAGGGCGATTAATAGGAATTTATGTGCGGAGATTATTTATTTAGAGTCAGGTGAAATAAATGTTTGTTGCTTTACATTTGTGTAAATAGCCAATAGTATATTACTTCTATTGTTTTTTTTCTATTGTCTATTGTATTGTTTCATTTGCATCATTGTTAATGTTTCATAGTCTTTATGTGTAACCTTCTGTTAATAAAGTTATTATTATTTCTTCTGAACTCCCACAGACATTGTTGTAAAAAATGCTTGGATTTGCTTGGTTAGTGAATTATTGGTGGTACCCCCCCCCCCCCCCCCCAAAAAAAAAAACATAAAATGAGCAAAGTCATATGTAAATATTAACTAAATAAATGGTTACCTTAAACAAAGTTTGCAGAGATAAAAAAAATGGTATTCTTTCTATTGTGTAGAAACTAGAATCGTGGTGGTATCACGTTATTTTATTCAAATAATGGAATAATTTGGGGGTTATTGAACAACATGTGACATCATTTTATTTCATATTCAATTACATGTACCTTTTTACTGGACTTCAACATTACACCAACATTCAGGGTCATTTGGCAATTTTCCAGCTTTAACAATGCGGGGAGACCCAAGGCTTACACCTGAATATAAACCGACCTTTCGTAAACTAGTAACATAGCTTCCTCATAGTTACGTTAATTTTTGTCCCGAGTGGAATTCGAAGTCACAGCGGTGAGTTGCTAGTGATAACTATGATCAGAGACAATAATCACTCGAAGGCCCCTAACACACATGTTACATTGAAATAACAACACTTAGTTTATTAATAACTAATGGAAAATATGCTAACTTTAGAGAAATCATTATTCAAGTAGAGTATACCACATCGTTCATTTTATCAAAATGCCTAAAAACAAACTAGTGTTTAAATGCCATTCCACAAAAAGTATGGTAAATTGTACATCAATATTTTACGTATAAAGGATTTTTATGCCGTAAAGACATACATGCACATGACACAAATACGGCTATATCTCCGATATAACGCCCACTTTTAATATCGAAAATGTTTCAGTATTTAGTTGAAATGTATGTATTTAGGAAATATAATCCAAGAACTGAAAGTACTCATGGAAACTGAACTTACATAGACTTGCGGTATATGGAACGGGAGCCAGATTCACAATTGCATGGCGAATGTAGAAAAATGTAGTACCAAATTTGGTCCGCATCAAAATTAATGTGCACCGAGCGATAGAGTGACGACAAGCCCTTTGGAAAGCTGAACTATCGCTCAGTTTACAAAAGTATCGAAAAATGTATAAATCAAGAACTTGATATAACGTGGTTGTTTTTCTTTTTATTAAAGTTATCGCTAAGTAAATGTTTAAATGTATAGCAACATATGTATGAGTATAAGAACAGAAACATACATTTAATTTATTTGCCTTACATAATTTCCCAGGTTAAACCAACTTTCCTGATTTCAGTTTTATTCAATTCATTTGTTTGCAATTCACTATTTAATATTAATGAATATTGTGTAACGATCGATCGAGTGACAGATAGCGCGTTATTAATCTCCCTAACTCGTTCAATAAGCATAGAGCCCTTTCAGAGACAAATATACTTCCGCATTTAACGTATTTACACGTAAAACTTTAAAAAGCTACGTTTGAATAATAACCAGTTAAAATCTGAGTATATATGAATTCAGTATAAACATTTATCATGATAAAAAGATGACAATAACATCAAAACTTTATTCAAATCAAAGGACTGGAAGTACTGAAAGACACGGTGAATTTATAACATTAACACATTGTTAGAATTGCTGTTAACTAACCAGGATGTACTCGTATGATGTAGTCAAGTGATTGGTTCAACACTAAGGTGAGGAACTCCTATCTCTATGATAATGAGACGCGATAAAATCTACATCATATGTCTACATCATATTTTAAAGATTTTTTTCTTATTTTTGTGTATTTCACCATGTATCATATATATTGCCAAAACCGAATAAATCTACCTAAATCTTTCAAATTACAGTAAAACTAATTTATATAACGACTTATTATAAGATTACATAGAAACTACATATAAAACTTAAATTTATATTGAGGTTGCTTATTGTCAATGTGAATCAAGAGAAAGAAATGAGGCTATATACTGTATGTGTCTTCCTAGAACGAAGCTTGAATAGCAAGATTGGAAAATATTTTAAAACGTACAAGTTATTCTATATCCGTATTATGGCCAGGATCGGCCAAAGCACGATGTGCACAGCGGTCGTTGGAATTAAGCCATTAGAGCGGACACTTCTTGTCAATTAAGGTGCGTATCTAACTTGTTTGAGGGAAAGATGACAATTCGAAAATTACAAGACAGACTAACGAATATACAGTCCTTCGACACGGGCCATGCCAATAAACACAAACAGACAACAAACTTCAAACAATGAAAATAACACATCATGAATAGCCCAGGACATGGAACTGCCGTAAAACGTCCTGCAACCATGCAATATCAACACAGTATGTGAACAAATCATTCAAAGAAAGCCACACCATTCTTACCTCTGATAAGTGACGCCATTTGCATGAAAACAATCTACGGATTATGTAGAAGCTAAAACCAATGGGTCAGTGCCGATCTGGCAACCTTGGTCAATGCTAAGGGTTAGGAAATACAGAGAGTATATAGCTTTGTCTCATCGCACCCCATAATTCATAGCCGTTGCTAGGGTGATGCCCTACAATTTCAAGTATTTGTCAGAATGTACGTCTGTGACAGTATGTGTTTCTACATAGGCTAATACTGCAAGCGAATGTATTTGTCATTTCTGATTATTAGAAGTCGAACGCCTACGACCAGTGAAAAATGGAAAGATACAAATAAGATCTATTTCCGCGAGTACCGAAATTGGGCGGGATCTAGAATATGCCACGCCTTCAGGTGGAAGATAGGGTTCAGTTGATGTCTAAACTTGATTTGGATTTCGCCATAAGGGAAAATAATGCTGCAATTCATGGAAAGAAATTAAAGTTTAATAAACTGGCTTTCGTATGTAGGCAGATTTGTATAATACATGCTACAAAACCACATGTTCATATATGTATGTCTCACATAATTTAGTTTGTGGTATTCAATGTTGTTTTGAAATATCAAGATCGATAATAATCAAGGCTCATGAATAATTGAATATCACCATTTTCAAAGTGAATACTAGTAACTAAAATGCATTTAATTCGTACGGAACTTAATTCGTTCCGCACAAGCGACGAACGGAAATGTAGATTGGTTAAAAACTGTCAATGTAAATAAATTGGGGGAGGGGGGAATACAAAAAAGGTCTCAAAAGATGTTAGTTGACTCAAACAAGACTGAGACTTGAAGATAGTTTTTTCGCTTTCATACCACGTTCTACACTGAAGTAAATATCAAAGCTCTCGAATAGCGGTGATTTGGAATGTCCAGACTGAAGTATATAAAAGCAGAAAAGTTTAAACTCAAATTCATACAGCGCCATTTACTTTAACTAACAGAGCTAATGTTATAAATAAAACACGATTCATAATCATAAAGGTAGAATAGAAAATCATATCATATATCAAGTAAATACTGAAGAAATAACTCGAACCGATACGTCGCGAACTGAACAACAATGTGCCGTGCACTAAAGGTAGGTTTGCTTCCATTTCATCTTTTTAAAGTACAGCGCGAAAAAACAATCAATTTTGAAGCTGGTGAATCTGACAATGTCGAGGGAGGTACTATATAGTGCATATAATGCTTCAATCTCTTCTCGACAGATATATATGATAGTCTGTTATCAAACCAATAGTTTTTTTCATTAAACTTTAATGTGCATAAAACAGTTCTTCTGTAACAACAAAAGCTAATATTAAAAAAAATAGTTTAGCCCAATTACTGTTATTTCATTGGAAACTAGTCTATGTGTTCCATTTAAGTACTATGCGATGTATTAACGAAAGAGTTGATAATTGCAAGATAGAAACATATCAATTTCTTAAGAAATTTCTTCATTAGATTAGATGTATACTGTGCTTTTGCATCTTTTAACCGTGGGTATTAATTGAAGTCGATCTTCTCTTTTGTTTAATCTACGTACAATTAGCTACTACCATAGACTTCAATGCAAATTTAATGGTACATTCACCTAAAGGACTGGCATTGTTTTTCTTTCACAAATCTCACGGTAAATCATTTTCTGTCATGGAAACCTTTAAAATCATAAAGGTTCTCAAAATCTGTCCACTCCATTTTGAAAAAAATAATTTTGGATATAAGGGTGGTAATACGTTGAACAAGAATTTTGACTTTTTTCAACATAATTTTATATTTACAACGAAACTTGACAGGTTTAAAGCATTCCTACTGTTTTAAAATGTTCGTACAGTAAAGTTCCGCTATTAAGACCACCCTTCGGACCGCCATGAAGTGGTCTTAATTTGAAGTCGGTCTTAATAGCGGAACTCAGGTGTTGATGATGATAACAATAGTAATATGTAGTTCAACTATACAAGCCACTTGACATACATTCTGTTCCTTGATTGTGTGTTTATTAGTATTTTTTGCATAATTATTGTTTATGTAAAAAATGCATTAATTACAGAAAACTGAGTTCTTTTTGAGAGTTCAAAAAGTACAAAAATCTGATTTATGAACATCTGTCAATGGGTGATTTCATGGTCCTCTGTCCTGTACTCAGACTGTATTCTATTGTACTTCCGGCGTAAGATGCTTTCTTCCTTAAAAATTGTCATTACGAATACTTAATGTTTTACTTCATAACGTGGTACCCACGTCGAGAAAATATTCTACCTGAATTGACATATACCATGTCATTTGTTGGTAGTATTGCACTAAGATCATCCTGTCAACCAATTGCATTTAGCATTTTTAACAGGTTGACATGAGGTGCGGGGTATTGAAAGATATCTGTCATTTCTTCAAAGCTTCGTAATAGAAAAGGTACTTTTTAGAAACGACTTTTAAAGTTTAAACACTAGAAAATGCCAATATTGAAATGGAAAAGATAACTGTTAGTTTGTTGAGACAGGTTATTTTCATTCATGAGTGTTCTTTGTCTGTACATTCAATAAACTGTTTGAAAATAGTACTCCTGTATATAGATAAGAAAAAGACAAATAGAAAAAACACACAAACAATACCTTTCCCAATATACTACCTCCCCAAAATGTCCAAACCAAAAACCATTCCACACACATGACCATACAAAACATGGAAGGAGAAAACACATTATTGTCTGGTTTAATACGACTTGGAACATCCGACAGGTATTGCTTCAACTACTTCAAGATCTGTTAGAACATGCGTGTTAAGGGGCAGATATGTTAACCGATTCAACGAGTGCAGAATGAATATCTTGATTTTCACTCACAAAAAATACATTCAAATTTCTTAATGTTTTCAAGCTCAAAATTCTCCAAAACGTTTTGTATTATTTTTCAGGTTGTGTTAATTATTCAAGTTAGTGCATTGGCACTCTTAACAGATGGGGAATCCTTAAAATGTAGAAATAATGCCAGACAACCAGACGAAAAGGAATTGAAACGCCAATACAGTGATTGGTCGGTAAGCCAGGGACATTACCATGACTCTTTCCAACTGATTACAGAAAATAACTATAATGTTCCTTCCCATCAGAAACATCACAGAAAAATCGGGCACCTGTTTGGTCATCGAGGTTGCCAAGCAACGCTGCCAAATGACACCAATAGTATTATGGATAAATCAACGTGTCCGTATTATGTTAATATTTTCTACAACCAGCATAGATACCCAAAGTACATGGCAACAGCGAGGTGCAAGTGTTCCAATTGCTATGACAACAATGGAACCCAACCGGATACAGATGGCGGAAAGAGACTTTTGCAAGCAAAGTGTGTCGAAATTCCATATAAATTCAAAGTGTTGAAACAAGAATTCAGCAACGACGGACTTCCATTGTGTAATAACGGAATTGTATACAGATACATTAACACTTACGAAACTGTTTCAATTGGTTGCACTTGCGCAGTCGCTCAAGATAAACACATTTCTCAGAAAAGGTTTCGTACGCCTTAAAGAAAACTATACATAAAATGTAATTAATTCAGTTCATATTTTCTGACTGAAATCAAGTTGCAACTATTTATCTTCTGTAGAATACCACAAACTGTATTGAAATGAAGTTTTACTATTTTTAACTATCACTTTTATACTTTAATTTTTACTGAACAATGAAAAAACACTTCACGGCATCCAGTACTGACATTTAACTATTATGTACTGTATACTATAACTGTGCGTTACAATAGTTTCACTGACTCAAAAGATAATAAAGTACATGTACACAAATAACAAACTAATAGTATTTCTACATTTTCTTTGGAACTTAACGACACACCAACAACCAAGGTAATTTAGCGATTATTACCAGCTTTAAAGAGGAAGTCCCAGGCATACATCTGGGTAGAGGCGCTGACCTCCTGTAAGCTAGCAAGACAGTTCCCTGTCCCGTTTTGGGATTTGAACTCACAGCGATGTAGGGCTAGTGATAATTAGTCAGACACCATAACCACTGAACCATGTAGGCCTCCTATTCTATTCACACCATGAGTATATAATGATAATTAAGTGGGTATTACAGTGCACCTATCTCCAAGAATAACGCATGCTAAAAACAAGCATATGTAATACAAGTTTAAGGATAATTATCGGTTCAAGCCTGTCCTACATGAACAAAATATAAAATCGGAAACAAATATCGACTTGCAATAAGCATTGACGTTAAGAAAACATTAATTTTTAATCCAATCTAATTTCTTAAGTCTCCGGAGTGAAGTAACCTCACAGAGAAAACATGTTTATTTGCCTAGAATTACATATTTTCCTCCCTTCGTAAATATAGAGTGTGTTACAAAATGCGTGTGGTGCGTCGTATATGTTGCCCCCCCCCCCCCCCTGGACGATTTAAATGAAAATTAAACTGTAAAACTGTAGACTCATTGAAAATAGAAACTACATGTTACAGACCTGAATATGGTTATAAATATATTCGGTATAATCAAACTAATATTTACACACTCAGAGGTTTCGTGTTACAAATGCTTTGGGAAACACCTTATCACGTACAGACATCCTATTGGTTTACGGTCATAGTCAGATCAAAAGCAGAATAAAGTATACAAAGTCCATTACCTGATTAAAAATGCTAAGCAGCGAGTGCATTCATCAATCGTAAAAGTTCAATAACAACTTTTGCTCAGGTGTAGTAAAATACTTTTGAAGTCAAAACAAATAATAATATTGAAAAAAGGTTGGTTATGTAACTCTTATATAGTAACTTGGACAATAGTAAATATGACTGGACATTGATATAGGGGTTCAAGATTCAGTAAAGACACCTCCCACCTCTGTAATCACGAGTCACGTGATAAGATGATCAATTGTTTGGTAAAATTAACTTATCTATACTGGATGGGAGCTCGAGGACGTGTGATTTAGATATCATCCATCTGAACATAACCAAACAATGGACCGGATTAACTATTTACATTTTGAACTCATCAAACATTTCACCAATCATTTTTGTGTCTGCTAAAACCTTTTAAAGATCATGGGACACGTTCTTCTGAACAATCACATGTCAATGATTACTTAAAAATTGCGTCCAATTCAAAGGTTTTGTTTTAAAGCGGGATTTGAATCCCATGAGGTGATCTTCGCATCAGAAATAAATCGAAATGACGGGGCATAAAATCAAAACAAACAAATCGCCACTGTTACTTGAAACATTTATTAGTTAAACATCTCACAAAGTTAAATACTTGTCTTAATGAATATATTAAGTACATTCAAACAAAATTTGATATTAAAAACATAAAAAATGCTTAAGATGTAAAACGAACATCTCAAGAGTAATTTCAGCCATCAACATCATACTATTTACAAATAAATTACGTATTGTCATTTGGTACGAAGTGTCGTAACAAGACAAGACATACAATACTAAGATGAGATTCCATCAAAATAGAGAGTAATAGATGAGATTTTATTTTATACCCTTAACAGTATGAATATAAAATTATCACAAATTTCAATCAGCCATCATTTTGGATATATCTGTACTTTTATAACTAAAAATAACAGTTAGTATTATGATTAGCTAGATGCAATATAATATATTTTGGGTTTAAAGAGAAAGTCCAGTTTAAATTATCCTATCAGCACAAGCTCACGTGATGTGACTGACCCCAGTAAGAGGTGCCTACAGTATCCAGAAGGACAATTGCACGGTATAGTTCCAGCGGTGTCCAGATGCGTGAATTATCTATGTGGTTCAAGGGAATACTTATAAAGATAATATAATAATATATGAATCTTATTTAAGTGTACCAGTATTTCTTTTCAATTACGGACGATAGACGTTGCATGTTTAAGGCAACCCAGGAAAGTACAAGAAAGATATTCAGATTGTATTTTGTCAGATACCATTTCAACAATCAGCAGGCTGGGGTGGAGATAATATTTAGAATTGCACTGCAAAGACTGGGTATGAAAGTCAGCATAGAATGAAAGGCTGGGGGAAATACATCTTCCAAGACTCTGAATTGGAGCAATTAATCTTCATCTTCCACAGAGCCCACTCCTGAAGTTAGTGGCGTAGAAATCTCAGATCCAGGTAGGCTGTTCAGCCTGTAATGTTCAATCACTGAACTGGACAACTAATTCAAATGGAAACACAGTCTTAGAAAGAAAACCTCATCACTGTTACACAAAACAAAAGGGAAACCATGGTAATGTTCAATCACTGAACTGGACAACTAATTCAAATGGAAACACAGTCTTAGAAAGAAAACCTCATCACTGTTACACAAAACAAAAGGGAAACCATGGTTTCAGGAAGAGAGTTACATGTTTAGATGTGTTGCATCCAAGTTTTGGAGAAAAAAGACATAAGCACTTGTCAAATAAAGTGTTGTGATTATAGACTTGAACAAGAAATATCTTTAAAAAAAGATAATCTGCGCAGATACAGTACAAACTTAATGCCATACAGATGTACATTGGCAAAGTCAAGCATGACGACACTTTGTTACTGGAAATAATTAATTGTATTGATTTTTGGGTTAATGTACTCAGTCAAAGGTAAAGATTATTTTTCTTCTTTTTTCTCACCAGCTTTGTCAGGAAATCGTAAACTTGTGAAAATTACTGTAAAAATGCTCATGCAGATGTTGCTCATACTGCCATATTTGTTTTGTTTACCATACAAGAACACTAGATCTGTTACTAGCATAACTCATCAGTATGTGATCGATTCACATGTTTTTTAAGCTTTGTGTGTTTATTCGTTTAAGTTGGTTTTACCAGTGCCTGCAGCATGATCAAACAGATTTAAATATTTTAAACCACGTGAACAGTTCTGGCCATAAACAATACTCTTGAGTTTATTTTGCATGGTTAAAATGTTACGATATTTAATTTTATACTGTTGTAGATTTTGATTATTGAATTATTTTTAGACAATTATGAACAACCAACAATTACAAATTCTGCCCTAAAATTTCATAATGACAACTCTTTTAACCAATGACAAACAACCTTATTCAGCTAAAAATTTTGTATCTAACAATTTTATTGGTTCAAATGTAGGTCAAAAATCAATTTTAATACAGCTGCACCGAAAAATTACATCAGGAAAGTTCCAGCCAGTCTTCAGAAGGCCTACCATCCCTCTTAGAAAAGATAATAATTATATGACATATAAGACTCTTTCCAGGGACCTAGGAACTCAAAACAGATGAGAAACGAATAATACAGGGAGACTGCTAAAGAGGTACCACTGGATTATATATAAAATATGTAGCTGAAGAAATATTAAGTCTTATTATCAGTTCTAAAGTCAAAAAGCAAATTATCTTTTCGACCAGTAATTATACTATGTAAAGAAGATCTGACAGAAGATCTTAAAGCTAACTGCACTGGTCAAGGAGGAAGCATGATTGGCATTGACAAACATTGACAAGACATTCAAAGTTAGTACTTGTTTTGTTCCTGCACAAACATACAAAACAACAGGATGTAATTTACAGGAAGATTAAGGACTATTGAATAATGCTGGTACCAATTATGTTGCATTCTGACAGCAATTAGGACACATATCACGCCTTCCTTGCCCAACTAAAATTGAAAATAGGGAAAATTACATGCATAATAAGAAAGATTAAATGAATCATGAATGTAAGACTGATTTGAGACTAATGCATTTTATGGGATCGTTTATAGATGTACATGAAACTCAGTATTAAAAAAATATTTTTTTTAGTTGTAAGTTGTTTTATTTTGGGGTTGTTTGTGAACACATTTAAATCTCTCTCACATGAGCTACATCACATGACCTTGGGCAAAAGGTCAACGTGATGGACTCCTATGTCCTCCAAAACTGTTCTTTTATCTGCCCTTATATGATATCATTTAAAGAAATCATATTATGAGAGTTAGTGTTCACATCACATGTCACCTACTGGATTCTACAAACATCTCTCATATGAGCCAATCACAGTGACCTTGTGCCTTTAAGAATTGAAATCAAATTTCAACTAATAGGTAAGTTTCATTTAATTTTTCAATTAAATGAGAGGTTGTGATATTGACCCGTTTTGCACAGAACTGTCAACTTTTAAAGCACTCATTTTTTCATCACTTCATAACACCTCCCTTTATCAAACATTAGATCAATACAAGGAATGTGAAAATTGGAATTTTTAGCATCTAAAACTAAGTGGTAAACATACATACAAACACTATAAAATTTTAATAAATGCATCCTCTTTGGTCAATATCAATAGCATATTGACTTTATTGAGATTCGATATGACATAAATGTACTGCCAAATATTTTTCTGTCAAATTGTGAAGATCATTTATAAATAATGATAAATAATACTTGCATGAGCAGCAATGAAAAAATGCCTATCTGTGTATGACGTACAACTGGTAAAATAAAATGCACAATTTTGGACCATTTAGCTTCAAAACATCATGCCAGTGAACATCTCTTTTGATTTTCATTATGATCACAAAATACTGCTCAGCTAAATTATTCAAGATTATTCAAAATACAGTAAAACCCCAAGAAAATTATGCAGACTCTCTTAAAACCAGAATTGCCTGAAAATCAGATGCTATTTCAAGTCACAATTTTTCTGAATTTATCAAATGTTCTCGGAAAACCAGAATTCTCGGAAAACTGGAATTTTAGCCCAGTCCTGAAGGGGTCCAGTTTTCAGGGGTTTACCTGTATATAATTTATATTCTAAAATCACTCTTGTTAATACTATTTTGGTAGACTGTTGCATTCTGCTCCAGAGCATGTTGCTAGGAAACGCAATTTTTCTTCGAGATTCAAAACTTGCGTTTGGTTTAATGATGAAAATATATTCTTCAGTTCTGATGGATCCGATTTTAGATCATACACTTCAACGAAATTCTGAAAATAAAATAAAAGTTCATTCAAGTCATTCAGTCCTTGTCGGTGGAAAATCATAAAATGTTCATAGCAAGAATCAGTGAGTATTTGAATTATCGGTCAAGGGATGTAACTCTATGTTGATATTAGAAAATTATGATGATTTTTTTCAGCGGGTTTAACGCCATTTTTCAATGATATTTGTGTTAAATAAGGTAGCCAGTTCAGCCAACCAGTTTTCCTGGAATATATTCTAACCAGAACTAACAAAGCCTTCCACAAGGAACTGGCAACTTCTCTACATATGGAGGAAAATCAATGTAATTAGTCCAATTTCCATAGAATTGTATGAACTACCACCACTGGCATTCAAAACAGGAATACTAGGTTACAAGTACAGTGCTCTAACAACTAGACTACTGCCACAGAAAATATAGAGGGTGCATCCATGGACATGCATCAATTGAGACTTCTAAATTTTATGCGCCATGACCACAGACCTAAGTTTTAACAAATATCAACTTACCTGGGAATCTGAGAACTCACAATATTTCGTTTTTGATGATTTGCTAACAGTCACAAGACATGCAAATGTATTATTCTTAGAATCCTCACAAACGCAATGCATATCACAGTTCTAAAAAAAGATTTTTTTCAAATTACAACTAACAAGTAAAACTTAAAAATCATAAACAAAGAATATCAAGCATGGTTCCACAAACAGCCCTGTAAAAAGTTTTTTTCAAATGATTTTTCTAAGTAGGGCACCTTGACATTTTGTGTTCACAACAAAATATTGTTATCATAAATGATGGTTTTGTCATGAAGACGAAAGTACTTATAACACATTGTATGAAAGGCCAGAACTTTGTCAGGTAAAATTGACTGCTAAAAGGTCTCTATTCCAGACCATTTGCAACAGAACCTCAACAAAAGCACTCTCGCCATGATGGTGTTCAGCTGTTTACAGCTTATGTCTATACCAATGGCACTAAAAGAAATATATATGTCAATGATGTCAGATTGAATCCAACATCACAATCTAAGACCAAAAGACAACAAACTAAAAGGCATCTGAGTTAACATATATCAGATGTCTGATAGCACAAACTCTGGAGGGGAGAGATTTAACATTCACATCTAGCAATAACATCAGGCTTAAATTAAAATTAAGTTTGTTTGCCCTTTACCGACCGACCCGAAAAAATCGTGCCTACTCAAAACATTTTATTGCAAAATCTGGGTGAACTTTATTTTTATACATTGGAAAATAAACATGTACTCAGTGCTTTCAATAAACATTTAAAGTAGGTACCATTCAAAGTAATAAATGAAAACAATAATATGTGTTAAGTTACTGAGTACATGTTTATGGTTGATTAATGCACACAATAAATGGTTGTATGGTAGCAGAATACATAAAATTAGTAAAGGATGCTTCTAGATAGAAGTGTACTTTCATGCTAGGTAAAAGTCAAATTTAGAAATAAAATAAAATGATTTTCCTACCTATCGACCCTCTTCTAAAATTTAGGGTCGGTAAAGGGCAAACAAACATATTTTTAATTTAGGCCTCATTTTTTAGCACAACTGAGCACTTTGGAACAGAATATAACTATGGAGTATGAAAAGAAGAAATATAATACCCATAATATAATTTAAGTCAATAAAAGTTAAGATTCTTTAAAATAAGACTTGGCACAGTATTTATATAATACTTTCAGCATAAATATTTGCTTACATTCATATTTTGATTGTCATACTTGGGACAACCCTTTACACTTTCAGAATATTCGCCCGTATGTTCTACCAGGAATGACTCTCTTAAAGGCAATGTTTTATTATCCTGCGGATGAAGAATTTTTCGTATACTGATCCCATCCACATTCTTCATCACAGAATCATCGGCGAGACTAACAAATGTTGGAGCGAAATCAATGTTTAGCACCACCTCCTTCAATACAGAAAACATTTTTTTTTGTGATATAATCATATAATAATAAAAATCTTTTTGAAATAATTATATTAATTAATGATTTTATAAACAAGAAATTATAAATATTTTTTATAAAATAATTATAAAAAGAAATTATGACCTTATCATAAATATTTTATGATATACTTTTAAGTATTTTCATAAAGTATTCATACATATTTTTAGGATATAATTGTGAACATTTTTATGATATAATCATAATTATGAAAGTCAGACTTGTTATTTATATGTGATAATTTAAAGCTGTTCATAAAACACATATAGGGGCCTCCTTGATTATGATCTCTGACTAGTAATCACTAGCCTCTCACAGCTATGAGTTTGAACCCCAGTGGTTCTAACAATATGTAAGCCTGAGGTCTTCCTCCATTGCCTCAAGAAAGCCACTAGAAGGCCATGACTGTTGGAGCAGTAAAAAAATAAAACATACAGGAACTCATTATTTTCAATGAAAAAAATTGAATAAAAATTTGTATATATTTGTAATGTAATGAATTCACAGCAACCCTTCATTTAACAACCACCCAAATATATATCAAGAAAAATCTTGCATTAGGGATCTACATATCATCAGATATAATCCAATGATTTAACCACAGTAAATTTACGGCCATAAAGGAAAATGAATGTGTTACCTCTGAAATTCCTCCTGGTTTAATACCAGGGCCTCGAACCATCAGTGGAACGCGGATATCAAAATCATACAACTGTCTTTTGTCGTATGGAAGCCCAAATTGCCCTGAAATATGAAGAATATTAGTTGATAAAATATCCTAAATACATTATAAATTCATCAATTCATGCCAGCAATCCAAAACTGAAGAAAGAAATTATTAGTAGCCAATTAGTTTTAGATGTGTTCTAACAGTTCTGCAGTCAAAAATGATAAAACTCAAGAACGTGATTGGCCAGTACTTAATTCGGCCTAATTATAGACCAATCACAAACTAGCATGCTGAGACATTTTTTCAAAATTTCATTTACTCTAATATCAATTTTTCGTGACTCAAAATTACCAATACTGGAAAACATTTTACTTGTTTATAGTTTTAGTCGAAATTGGCATAGCATTAACTAGACATAGATCGCAAAAAAAAACAACATGCGCCCTGCCACCAATATTAATGTGGATTATAATAATTTCTTACCAAGATGATAGCCATTATCAGATGAGAAGAAGATATATGTGTTATCTAGACTTCCCTGTTTATTGAGGACATCAATAATATCAGCCACCATGTCATCAACTGACAGCAGAGTTCTCCATCTTAAACAATAAATAACAACACTAAATACATAATTATAACCACAATAAAACCATACAGTAATTTCATCACATACTTCAGCAAGTATAATTTGTGTGTTTTCTTTTCAGTTCAGTTTAAACCAAGACTCTAGTCAAGATAACGCTGCTTTTCAACAACGTTTCAGTTATCAATGGCAGCCAGTTCACCTCACCAGATTCCCGGACTTTATTCTAACCAGTACCAGCTCATCTCTCCACAAGGAGCTGACAACTCCTTCACATATTGAAGTAAATGGAATTATTTTGTCAAATTTTTATAAAAGGTTATGACATGTCACGATCTGGATTCAAACTGGGATTGCCAGATTAAAAGTCCAGCGCATTGGACCACAATTGCAGTGTGATGTTTGTGTACAAGTGTTTGATGTATATGTCGCAGGTCTACTATGTGGGTAGTTTTATTTGTCCTGAAAGAATGAAGTAACACGCTATAAATTTAATGTTTACTCAACGCCTCGTGTGTCTCCACACCACGAAGGCTAAACTGCAAGTGCGTGGTAGTGCAGTGGACTATGGTATAGGTCATATATAAAAATTACATATGACCGTACCATTCCGGACTGGAAGTATATTAATGACAATGATCGTTTCTATACAAGTGGCCAGAAATATAAATACCAATAATAACATGACAAAACGACCCTGTGACATATATACAGCAAACCTGAGAACAGAGGCCATCCGTGTGAAAGACAAAATGTGTCCTTTATTGGATGTCATGTTGTTCTAATTAATCAATGAGGCTTTTTAAAAGAGTCATCTTTATTCATTAAGATGGCCATTATTCGGAGGTGGCTGCTAACACAGGTATGACTGCATAGAATTTGTAACTAATTATGATTTTGATTTATCATTCAATTTTACAGTGTGTTTTTTCTTTTCGTATATACACAATGTCCATGATTTCACCAAAACCCAATACATAGCAATTTTGATTTTAGAAACTAAATTCCTCTTATTTGGCTTTTTTCTATATGCAATATGAATCAGGAACCAAATAAGTAAAAAAATACTATAGCAGAAAATACAGGAGTACAATATCAATTTTGTTCACACTTAAAAAGTCACATGTATGATAAGGTTAATATATTTGCATAATTTATTTTTTTATAATATTTTTTATGTGTAACCCACATAAAAATTATATAATTATTAGGAATCCATACCTGTTCCTAAATATTTCATCCGATTTGGCTACTGTGTCTGCTGGCATTGGCACAATAGTCTGCTGAATCAACCAATGTTTATTCTGAAAGTGAAGAGTAATAACTAATGGTGGTAGAGATGTTGACAAGTGAGTAGGCGGTCATACTGATGGAATTGTTATAATTGAGATAATTACATGTATTGACTATGATGATTATAATGCTGATGCAAAGATGATGGTGGTGGTGCTGATGATGATGGGCATCAAACTTAATTGTTTTCATATATTTCAACTAATATAAAAACACTGCATTTATTTCTTCAACAAACCACATGAACAAAATTTACATTATTTTTGATAAATTTGTCATTAAAAGTATTGCTGTGTTCAATGTAGATAAACAGACATATACATACTTGTGGTTTGACATTATAGCTGCCAGATCTAGGGGCTGTCATGTTACTGAAAGAGCTGTTATGTTGAGGGGCGGGTGTGAATGGTGCATGGCAAGCTGGTGTTGATAACATCATAAAGAAGGGGTCTGACCACTTATGTCGCTGATCCAGGAACTTCCTGGCTCGTTTGTGCTGTAAAAGTGAGTCATTACCAACAAGATAAAAATGAATGCATCAATCATTAAACCAGAAAATCAAAACAAATAAATGATATAAAATTACTGTTTAGTCACAAACCTTTCTTCATTAGAAATTTTGCCATGTCACAAAACACTTCTTATGTCACAAACTTTTCCTATGGCATAAACTCATAAATTATTAACATTTTACAAAGCTCACAATGTCTTTGAACCAGGTTTGAATCCACAAGATTTGAATTCCCATTTTGTTTCTTGTATTATACTCTTATTTCTAATAATTTAATATTGGCCCTATATCGCTCACATGCCAATCACTGCTCACTCTTTAAAACATTGTTTTGAACCGGTGACCTAGTTTTTGACCCCAGATGACCCATGTTAGAACTTGTCCTACATATGAATAAGACAAACACTCTGACAAGGTTTGGTGAAGATACAATCAAAATTTGACATCTGCAGTGTTAATAAGGTTTTCCTAAGATTTGACCTGGTGACCTAGTTATTGACCCCAGATGACCCATATTTGTACTTGACCTTTATATCATTAAAACAAACAATTTGACAAAGTTTGGTGAAGATCCAATCAAAACAGTGACTTCTAGAGTGTTCACAAGGTTTTCCAGCAATTTGCCCTAGTGACCTAGTTTTACTACGGAAATGACCCATTATCAAACTTGACCTACATATTATTGAAATAAACATTCTGACAATGTTTGATGAAGATCCAATCAAAACAGTGATTTCTAAAGAGTTCACAAGGTTTTCCCTTATTTGGCCCTGGTGACCTAGTTTTTTACCCCAAATGGCCAATATCGAACTCGTCTGAGATCTTGTCGATATTAATGTTCTGACCCAGTTTTGTTAAAATTGGGCTAAAAATGTGGCCCCTAGCGTGTTCACAACATAAAGTTTGACGACGCACGACGCCGGACGGAGACTGATCCTAAAAGCTCACCCTGTCACTTTGTGACATGTGAGTTACATGTAATAACAAATTTTTGTAAAGAAATACTCACAATCACATCGGTAAGATAATCTTGTGGATATTGGTTTCCATGTTTCTCAACCTTTCCATTCACTGACAATGCATAGTTATAATATCTTGAATTTCCAACCTACAAAGAAATAGTTAACAAACCCATTTATTTAAATGAATTACAACACTGAGGTAATAACAGATTCAGAATAGGTGTTGTCTGTAAAGTTTAAACAACTGTCCAACAGAACCAGTGAGAATTAGTGAGCTTTTGTCATCAACTTCTAAATAATCACAAAGTCAAAACAACATTAAACAGAGATATATGAGCTATTTATAGTAGACTGACATACAATCATAAATGTTTACTTACATGCATATATATTAATTCAATCTCTGTAATATATTTAAAATTACAGGTCAGACACAGTACAGATACAACATAATAGTAGGAGCTTGATAGAAATAGTGATGTACTTACAAGTCCATACCAGTTGTCCCATCCAGGTGGAACATGCTCTACACCACCAGTCTGTTTAGAACCATACTGGAAGAGAATACTGGGTTGAAGTATTTTTATTTTTTCTCCTATAAAATGCTGTTACAAGGAGGAATCCATGATTTTTGGTCATCAGGGATAAACAATTTTTAATATGTTCTCTGTAAACCTGAGTATCTTGGAGCAATTCAGTTTAAGTACATGTAACCCTCTGCACCATGATCACAATCAGCTTTTTAAAGGTTTTAATATTAATTTACACCAGAAACCTAATATCATCTACAAAATAAGATTAACTTATCCTTGAGTTAAATGTTTACAAAAATGAGTTGACAAGGTAGTACTTTTAAAGGTTTGATTTATGCCGCCGTTAGTACTCGTTACACAAAGATATTAAATGATATATTAACCAAGTATAGGGACAACTTTAATGTCTCAACAGGATATGAACATGACCCCCGACATTTGCCACCCAATGAAAAAATGGTCATGCGGACATTTGCCCCCCAATGAAATGGTAGGCAGGTCATTTTCCCCCCAGTTCTTATTTCTAAGTGGACATTTTACACCTATGATATAACTTATTTACCTGATTTAAATATTTCCCAGCAAAGAAGGTTGTGTAGCCTTCAGATTTCAGGTAGGTGGGGAAAGCCTGAGTTTCTTGAGTTTGTTGCCAGGCTGAACTACTGCAATTACCAGATATGGAATTATTTACAGCTCCGTGGTTGTGAACATAGCGTCCAGTGAATATGCTGGACCTACTTGGGCAGCATAATGGGCTTGTTGTAAACTGAAACAAAAGCATTTCTTTACAATAATATCACATCAAAATTAATCTGACAATTGACAAAAAAATCAAAATCCTGATAGTGTCAGTTACACTTTTAGCACAGATAAACAACCAACATCATATAAATGTTTTATTTCTTTTAGCAATTAAGAGTTAAATGTTCAACTTAAGGAGTCAAGTCATGTCAAATTTGACATGAGGCCTTGTAGTGATGGACTTATGGATAAAACCTTTGACCAAGGAAAGATTCTAATAGATTTTAATCAAACGAAGCAAGATTACATGTTAACAACTAACAGCAGTTAAAGTACAGTAGTAAAACTTGT
Source organism: Lutraria lutraria (assembly GCA_964023205.1). Classification (NCBI taxonomy): domain Eukaryota; kingdom Metazoa; phylum Mollusca; class Bivalvia; order Venerida; family Mactridae; genus Lutraria; species Lutraria lutraria. Next base: position 3,434,286 of record OZ026846.1, on the reverse strand, counting down.
TTCCTAACAATTTAAATAAAACACATTGTAGTGCTAATCTGACACATACATTTTGTTTATGTCAAGACTCATCTAGATATATATTCTACTTAATTAGGCACAAACAGCAAACTTGACATAACAGTGTGAAGCATGTAGGCAGAGAATAATCAATAACTGACATGAATTAATACTCACCATGTTGTTGAATATAATGCCTTGGTCACCAACAAGTTTCTTTGTCTTTTCCATAGGTGTCTAAAAATATTATTAGTTTCATTTAGTGTCAAATAATCACCTTAGCTTGTTATGCTGTACAGTTTTCAATAGAATGCTGTTAACAACATAATGATATTCAGCTGGTGTTAACACACTCCTACTAGTTTTCGATTCACTCTAAATTTATATCATGCGCCACTATTTGTAAATTTGATAAAGATTGCTTACAAAATGGTAAAAAGTCAACCATGATCTCTGCTCAAGATACATCATCCTTGATAAAAGATGCCTCAATATTTTCACATAAGGGCATGCCATTTTAAGTTTTGAAATCATTGTAATTAGTTATTTTGCACGGTCATAAATGATAAAATCTAAAACAACAAATATATTGTCAAGGAAGAAAATTTCTGAAATTTTCATTAAATTGCACAAACTTTTTGTAAAATTTAAGGCATAGGAATACTTGATATAACAATGAAAGGGTAAACTGTAACCATAACTAATTTTTTGGTAGCTTGATCGGCCAATTAATGCAGAGGCAATGAACAATTTATACTTTAATGTCTTTATATATAAATATGTCAAGGTTAAATTATCTTAACAATTGCCCAACTAATAGGATTGTTCGTGATGAAGAGACAATTTTTTTACTTGGCCCTGTCCCGCACAGTCAAACAAAGATCAGCATATTTGTGTGCGGAAAATCTCCAATTAAAACTTGCTGGGCATGATAACTACAATATCTTTGACCAAAATGAACTGTTTGGTAGGTAGATAACATGTTTCTATACTCACAACAGTATAAATTATTCCAATGTACCTTTTCGGAAACGTGCATTTAATGTTTTGTTTGACTTCGCACTATTTTCCAACTGAAAATGAAGCCAACATGATGGCAGTTAAATGCCGGTGTTATGGTAACAATTGTCTATTCTGGAAAATGCACTTTGTAAATAATTTAAGTACAAGTTTAAAGTAGCTGGCATGTCAACGAAATGTTGGCAGGTTATAATCTTATATCAACTTTCCTTAACCCTAGATACCCATTATAAAGATAGATTTAGAATTGATCTATCTGATGGTAGCTGTTTACTGCATGGAATTGGATGTGGCTAAAGTCTATTGATACCAAGTTACCAGTTAATTATTACACGCAACTTATAATTTTATGTTTAATATTTATTAATGTTAATATGTTGACAATCAACAAAGAATTTTTGAAGCACATTCATGCTGATAATTGTTACTTCTATATATTGAAGTAGGTTATACAAGATATTGAAGAATTTTGATGTAATTTGAATTTCCACCAGTAAAATATATATGCTGATCTTTGTAAGGCTGAGAGAATGGCCCAAGGTTCCGAATTCGTTCACAAAATCAGCCAACCGAAAAGCCTAATTAGTAGGGCTATCTTAAAAATAAGAAGGGGCTGCTACCATGGTCCAGTGGTTAGTGTGCTGGATTTGTTACCTGGCGAGTTGCCCAGGTCATACCCTTCCATGAAATTGGACAAAAATGTCAGTTTTCATCCACATGACGTGGAAAAGTTGCCGGTTCCTTGCGGAGGAGTAAATAAGTACAGGTTAGAATACCATCCAGGACACCTTGTAAGGTGAATCTACCGCCGTATATGGTTGAAAAATGGCGAGAAAAACCCAAATAAATAAAGATTAAAAGAACACTGTTAAAAAAAATTATGGGAAATTTATGAACTTCTTAAACAATATTCAAACGAGTAATAAAAAGGTAAACAAACCTGTCCTCCCATTGTGACATCTTGATCATCCGTTAGAATAAACAAAATATTCGGTTTCCTTGCAAATGACGCGGTAGATAATGAAATACACGCTAAAAAAAGACAGAAACAATTGAGATCAACACATCCCATGTTTTTGTTTACATCCGCCATTTTGAATGGTCACATGATTTTCAAAGACTGGTACCCGCCCCATGCCGGCACAGAGCGGAACCCAGTCTCACAAAATCCTTGTTAGCAGACGCTTGATATTACTGTCAACGAAAACATGGCAAACTCACCAGCAAAAATTGACGTTACCATCGATCCGGCTAAAATTGGAGAAAATCACCGTTGTGATGAAGTTTTGCAAATTCTGAAGGAAATCAGACCGAAGTGGTTTGCTGTCCAGGATGCAATGACTTCGTTGAAATCAAAGGTAAATTGTGACGTGATCGCGTGCAAATATAATGCCACCTTTTTATGTCTGTCATAAAAACTTTGTGACATTGGTTATATAATAGATTATGTAGCATTTGGGACTTGTGAAACATATAGCAACCTTAATCGTTAGTCCTTTTATTTATTATTATAATCTTGACATTTCCAGACATAGATCATGAGAACTTCTAAACTTAAAGAACGTGGACACTCAATGAAGAGTTGTCTTGAAAGAAAAATCCATAATCTATTTTGCTAAAATTAACGTCATAAATGCTATGTAAATGACAATGAAACAAATACAATCACTGCCATGTTATTTTGGCCATGAACTTATGTATGTTATTGTATATAACTTTATTGTAAGTCCTTGTTTTGGCATATTTTTGTAACAGAAGGAAAATAATGTTCCCGATGGGGGTTCAAAGTTCGAACCTGCGACTTCCTGCTTGCAAGTCAGGTGCTGTACCTACTGAGCTTATCAGACTGGTGAATATCCCAGCCATTACATAGTTCCGAGGGCTTGACACTAATTTTTTCAAGAAGTATTCGACAGGACTACTAGCATAGAAAATGAGGAAGTCCTAGCAAATTATAGGTAGTCCTCATTTTAATACATAAAAAACATGTTGGTCATTTTATTTCAATGCCAATCGAGTGCACTTTATGAGAATACAAGACAAGTATGAACATCAGATTTTCACAAATGTATTGAACAAAGTTATACAGGTTACTTCACATCATCTCTAACAAGAGTTCTTAAGCTTTATTATTTGATTCACTAAAGTTTATAGAATTCAGGTCACCCAAATTTTAGATAGCTCTACGGGATCCCAGGTTTGAAACCAAGGTAGTCCTTGGAGAAAATAGGTGGCCTCTGGCTAGCGGACCACTGTTAAGTGTCGAGCCCTGGTTCCCACATCTACAATCAGGGGTGTGGAAATATCATATTTTTCTACTCGTCACCGGACAAGTAGAGTTGTCCGGAACAAAAATCAACTTGTCCGAATCTTAACTATCAACTTATAACAGATGTACTATTAAATGTGATTTTTTAATAATCTTATTTGGTGTATATTCTACCTAGGTCAGTTTTGCTGCTCAGATTTTGTATTGAATGTATACACCCAAAGGCATAAATTATGCCATATAATGATGATTTTTCAGATATGACATTCAATTACTGTGAGTTGTGTTGCTTGGTAGGAAAGGAGATAAATCCCTTTAAAAAAATTGTTTTACTCAACTTACTGAAATTTGTAAAATCTATTAGCCATACTTGAACACCCGACTATTCCTTTAAAAGTTTCTTGGGGTGAAAGAAGGGTACTGCTAACAAACAGCAATATAATTAAAGCCTTAAACATGTTAAACAGAGCTCAGAGTTTGCTGCATTGTGCCCAGCACAGTGTGAAGTGATAATTTATCATTTCCTTTGTTGAGTCATTGTAAATTAACCTATTGTATAACTTGACTGATGGATATAAACATATTGACTGAAACACACATTGTAAGTTTATCGAGTTACATTGGAGTTCATTAATTTCTTGTCATGCACTTATGTATTTACTGCATACAAAAAAACATTTTCACATGTGACTATATATATATATCCTAAAATAAAATTCATGCATTTTCAAGGTGAGTTAAAAAGCATATATCTTGAGAATAAGAAAATGATAGCGCAGTTGTGAATTCACTCATCAACCTATGCAAAAGATAGTCTTGTATGAATAATAATGATACCAGTGTTTTTGGTTTTGTAATAATTTACAGTTCTGGCATCAAGTTTTTATGTGCTGGTTATGTAAGAAGCATTTATGATTAGTATTTTGTGTTCTTCTTGAAAACTACTCATAATAGTTGAATGGGCATTTCATAGGATATTATACATTTGTTATCTTTATACATTAAAATCTTACAATAATTAAAGCCATCTAATTAGACTTAAAGAAATCAAAGTACTGAAAGTACTCACAGACTTTGCGAAAGGCGCCAGACCGAAGGATATGTCCGATGGATTGTGTGTTGGTCCGATAAAGAATCTTATCTCGTCAGACCGGCTGTCCAGCAACAGCTGATGTATACACATTTATACTTGTTTACTGTTTTTGGTCTGGCAGATTTCCTTTTGGTCCGACAGAATTTTCAAGCTTGTTGGACCGAATGTCGGGTAGATTTTTTTGCCTTTCACCAAGTCTGACTCATGGAAGAACTAGTGTTACAATTGAAAAGCGGATGAAAAATGGAGTGCTTTGGTCTGCATAAAAATTCATGTGCACCAAGTGAGTGATGGAAATTGATAGCTGAACTATCGATAAGTTTCCAAAAAGGCATTTATTTGCACATTTTTACAGATATAATTGACCATTTAAACCTTTGAATAAAAGTTAAATGTGTGTATTCCTCTTGAGGTGACCTTTCCCATGCTTATGGTTAGTATGCAGTTATCTTTAAAATTACTTGACCTTAAACCAGTCCAGTCACTGACTGACCTTATCATGCTAGTTGGTGGAAAATTACGGCTCATGAAATACGTTATCTACAAAAACAATCGAGTTCATATTTATCTATATTTATATCTGTATTGGAAGTGACAATAAGTGAGTTTACTATGATATACACTACATATCAAGTGTAAGAACTGAATATCTTTGGGATTATACTGGAGATTTAAATAAACAAATTATTTGACATAAATTCATAATAATGTGTATTTAATTCTTATGGTTGACCTAATTTAGCTAATTTCAGGTGTTCACAGGTGGAATTTTGGTCCCACAGTATATGTTTAATGTACCATTTCTTTTTGGTTCGCCTTGTTAAAAAAATGCAAATTTCGGGTGTTCACAGGATTTTTGGTCCCTCAGTCTTTTTAATGTATTAATTTTTAGCTCACCTGATTCATCAGGTGAGCTTTTAGGATCGATGAATGTCCGGCGTCCGTCGTCTGTCCACAATTAGTTTGTTTACACTCTAGCATCCGCAGCTCTTAACGAATTGTGATCAAACGTCCTCACAATGTATATGGCCACAATGTCTCGGCTAAGTTTGACTATGGGCAAAATCAGACAATAACTTCTACAGTTATGGGCCCTTGAATTACAAAATTTGCTATATTTAGCTTGTTTACACTCTAGCACCTTGATTTATTCACCAATCCTAATAATATTTTCAGTAAATGTGTATAACCAAAAGATCTTGGACAAGTTCGATTATGGGCGGAATGGGACCAGAACTTCAAGAGTTATGGGCCCTTGACTTTGCTATATTTTAGCTTGTTTACACTCTAGCTAGCGCATTCATTCATTCACCGATCCTACTCATATTTACAATGAATGTTAATGACCTAACAGTCTTGGACAAGCTAAGTTATGGGTGGAATCGGACCAGAAATTAACAGTTATGGGTCCTTGGATTAGAAAATTTGCTACGTTTTAGCTTGTTTAACAGTATTATACCTTCATTGTTGGTTTTGATCTCAAAATCCACGTAAAAATGGGTTATACGAGATGGAAACTATATTATCTGGTCATCAATTATTGTGCCTTGGTTCTCAGGTGAGCGTTAAAGGGCCATCTTGGCCCTCTTGTTTATGATGGTCTTATTTTGCTTATTTCAGGTGTTCACAGGTGGCATTTCAAATCTACTGTTTGGATATTATCAAGACGGTAAATTTAAAGAAGATGTGGTTCTAATACGTGTGTATGGTATGGGTACGGAGCTTATGATTGATAGACAGTTAGAACAGAAAAATATACAGGTACAATAACATACATGTGGTTATATATACATATCACATATATTCACCCTATGTCTCTTGTCATAGAAACTGAATTTCATTAATTCTTCATTGTTTTCAGGCACATACCTGCTATATGCAAGTCCACATCATTTTTCCAAAAATCAATCAAATTTTTGACTGAGATGGGGTTTAATAATTTAACGTGCATGGGTAAGATCACATAAATCATTGTTTGAATATTGGCATTTTTTATTATTCATAAATCAATTCTTGAAAGTTAGGCATGCGTTTCGCTGTTGTGTAACCCTTCCTCTGCCAATGAAACGGACATACCGGTACCCTTCTGCAAACATCTCTGCTTATTTGCCAACATGACGGGTATACCTTCTTTACAAATCCGCTCATAATTGTCTACATGATGGTTATACCCGTTTGGGAATTGGTTATATAAGCTTGCATTTCTTAAAACTCCTTGGCAATACAGTAAACAATGTAGGTAATATGTGCCTGGCAGTAAAAGGGTTAAAAAAAGCTTAACAGTTGTTACTGGTATTTTCAGTTACTGCACTCTGCTGGTCGGTCACCACCACTGTATGCATCTTTTAACAATGGTATAGCTTATGGTTTTGTAAATGGAGTCACTTTAGACGAAAACACGGTGAGAGACAAAACTATAGGAAGGTATGTCCCAAGACCCTTTTCGCTTTATTGAAATGGGGTCAGCTCCCTTGGAGTAGATAAGGAGAGAATTCAAATTTTCCAAAAAAGGACTACCGGTAGTAATCGTACACAAATTCAGTAGTGCTTAATCTTAAGTGTAAATGTTACGCTGTAATATTCACTATGGAAAAATATGTTAACAAGTCGCTGAATTCAGTTAAAGTGTATGCCCCAGGTGGCAGCTTTAGAAAACCTTGAACAGAGAGACAAATGGACAAGGCAATCACCATATGCCCAGCATCATTTGATGCCAAGAGCATGAAAAAGATGCAAGCGAAAAAATAAGCTCTCAATGAGTAAATATGATAAAGATGGTTTGATAAATGTCTTTGTACCAAAGAACAAGAACACTTCTTTGTCATTTTTAACCACTAATTAAGTATAATTGCTGGACATGTTGGGTAAAAATTCACCAGTTATGTTCAAAGACCTGAAATATAGCAATGCAAGGCCCTTATTTCATTATATTTTATTTCAAATTCGTCCCCATTCCCCTCCTCCAAAAATATACATTTTCCTCTATTTTCTGAACAAAAAAACCTTCACACAGAAGTTTTTTTGTTTTTTCCCCTAACATGTAATAAGGGCCCTGCACTGGAATGAACAGAAAATATATAGCTATCTCTAAATGGCATAAATTGCTTGTTATGTTTGTCATAAAAAAATGAATCACACTGTAGGTTGATAGCAGATGAGATGGTAGAAGTTCATGCTATACGACCTGATGCCCAAGAAGTGAAAACAGGTCTTTGGGACAAATTATACCGATTTCTGGAATTAGGACCCGATCACTTTGATGACCCAGAACGACAAAAAAAGTCAGTTTGCGTTTATATTTCATTTAGAATTTCGTTAAATTTACACCTTTCATGAACTCATTTGATTTTGTATTTTTTTGTTGTGTCTCACACTTTTGTTTTAAGGGATGTATTATTGTTGCTTCTCATGCATTGTTGATGTGTGTGTTTACTTTTGCCCATTTTCTATTTCTGCTCACACTTGATAGAATTCTTTCTAATGTTTTTAAATAACATAGTTATACAGTGAATAATCCATGCTTTAATAATTATACAGTCTTTTACATATTTCTTTTCAAGTGTAAGTGACTTCAAGCATTCTACTAACAGATTTTGTTGTTGTCCCTTATTACATAGAATGTACCCAACATGTATTCCTTCTTGCCACCTAGGTGCATGCATAATCTTGCATAAGAGGGGCTTTTTCAAAAATTAAGAAATTCCCTTTAGTAATTTAGTAACCAGTATTTAGTTACAGATATTCATATTTAAGAATCACAACATAGTACTAGTAATTGCTAGTCAAAAGCAGGTCTAATGTACGTGTAACATCAAGAAATAAGTTAACCATAGATGAATGGGACAGTCTAAAGAATATATAAAATAATGCGAGAATTATTTTGGACTTTGAGATATTTTGTCTTTTTTATTGTCGTCACAGATTTGCTGCTGCCATTAAACCTAAGGATGTCTTACGGAAAGAAGTGGACGAGCTTAAGTCACACCTCAGCGCCTTAGATTCCCCTGTAGTGTTCTGTCATAATGATCTCTTGCTGAAGAATATCATCTATAATGAGGAAAAAGGTAAGTCTTTATTAATATTATACTGGCTGCTATGTGGCCCAGACTGTTCATGTTAATATGTTGATAAATGGCCCATTCGGCAGCTATGGTCACTTCAGAACCACCCACAGAGGGGAGATAAGATGGGGAGAAACAGATTTTTTTCCCTATACTCTTGTGCAAGAAAATGAGGTTTAAGAAATCTGGAAGTATCAGGCATACACTGAATGACCACCGGATGATTAATTTTCTGTGTTGTTTTGTTCATTTATCATTCTCTAGAATAAGCAATAATTGTATAAAGAATTCATTTGCTCAATGATTAAGTATATTCACTGTAGAATAGTTATTATAATATGTAACATATGCTTTATTAACTTGAATAAATGAAATATCTTTACATCCATGTGTTCAATGGATACGAAAGTATGCACAATGCCTTTATTATAGTAAATGAGTTTCATTGAATTATAGTGACTGGGTGAAATTTTTGTGACACCTTGTATGTAATTATAGAGGGTAAAAAAAGTTTACTTTTATTTTTTCGAAAAATAGGCCGGCAATATATTTTTCATTATTTTTCAGTTTAATACTTATTAATGACTTCAGAAAATATAACTTAAATCAAGTAAGTGTATGAAAGTCTTACAGTGCATGATATACATCAAATAATTTTCTTGCTGTGGATTTCATTCTTACTAAAAATAGATTTAAAAAAAAAAACAATATAAACCTGGAGTCTCTCCTTGACAAATAAATCTCAGTTGATTAAAAAATTCAAAAGGTTATCCATGAAGTTGGTTTAAAAGAATTAATAAAAGTTCAAGATAGAAAGTTTCTGCTTCATTTGCTAAACTTAATTACATCATATCAAGTACAATTGTGAATATAGTCATCTGTGTAGCAGTTAACATTCATTGATTGAAACATAGAGAACATCTGCTTCAGTAATTTAGTGTTAAGGTTATTTGGTAGTTGACTGGATTGAATGCATTTCTAAAGTATGTACTTGATAAACTTGTATTGATTAATTCATGTTAAACCATAAATTGATTGAAGTTTGTAAGGTACAAACATGCGAACATATGTTAATCTTTTGAATGTATCACAAGTAGCAAATATATCCACACAGAATTAAAAGGTTATGGAAGAAATGAATTGAATGACTTCAGTATTTTAGTATCTGCCGCTCCATCACCGCCAAATCAACTTATGACTGAAGTATCTTAGTTCAAATTCAAAATTGGTTTTAAGATATTAGTCTTCTTCATGATGAATTATTTCATTATCATTTCATATTTGAAAAAAATTAATGATACATTTTTCCTGCAAAATTCTTAATGATAAAAATAAATATCATAACTGAAGTTATGCGAACCTTTTTTATTTTAAGTTTTATTACTTAGTATCACACTTGTTTGTACAAATTCTCAGCTTCTTGGGCAAAGTAACTGTACATCACATGAACGCAACCTTACTAATAATTCATTTAATAGTTGGGAGCATTTATAATAAGTTAAGAAGTGTTCACATTATGTAAGGGAGCGTTCAACAGTTCTTGTTTTTCAGATATCTTGAACATTTTTATATAATTATAATAGGCATCTAAGGCATTTTTTAAAAACAACAACATTTTTTGTGTTTTTATTTTTCAGGCTGTGTGTATTTTATTGATCATGAATATGCAATGTACAACTATGAACACTTTGAGCTTGGTAACCATTTTGCAGAGTATGCTGGTAAGTCACGTTCTGTATGGATTTACAGATCCAATGTTATTTAAATTTTGTACTGAGGACATTTTTTTTACAGATGCTCCATGCATAACCTACAAATAAACATCTATTCTCCCATATTCCACTAAGCACTCCTCCACAATGCATAGATCTACAGTCAAAAGTAAAACATAGGGATCGGATATGAGACAGAATTAGCTTGTACCTAAGATCTACTGACAAATCGTCAAAAAATGTGCCTCAGCTTGTTCTAGGACATGAAAACTTCACATTCAATAGTCCTTGGCTCTGCTATCTGAGCCGTATGTATGGGGTTGATATGTATGACTAATATTAATTTTTGTTACATCATGTTGATCATGAATGTAGCTGCCATTAAAAGTATGATTTTATTTCTCATTTATAATGGACCTTTTTGATAGCAAAAGTATAAAGGTATACATTTGCTTTATACGGCATGCTTTACTTCAAAGATCATTCAACGAGATACAGCATCTATATATAGCAATTCTATAGACATTTCAGTGTTTGTTTTGATAAACAATTCTTGAAGCGTAAATACATGTTACGTATTTAAATATTTTTAAGTGCAAATAAAAATGTCATATATTTCAGGTGTTGATCACCTTGACTTTTCCCGCTACCCGGACAAATCATATCAGATGGACTGGTTACGATATTATCTTGAACAGCAGGCTAAGAAACAAGGACTCAGTCCAGATTCAATCACTGACAAAGATGTTGAAACTTGCTATGTAAAGACAAATAAGTTTGCTTTGGTAAGTATTATTTATTTGATATCATAGATCAAAGATTATCTCTGTGGTAGAGAAGATGTGGCTTTTTTACATGGTTAGCCTTTTATTCAGAGATTATTTTGGTCTGGTATGTAAAGAACTCAGTGTAAAAGAGTGGCCTTTAGTCACAGGTGAACATTAAGAGGGTTTGACTGACTTAAACTAGTATTTGTAAAATCTTTTATCCATTCTTATGAGGTCATTATACCCCCAGATATGAAATATATGGGGGCTATATTGGATTCACGCTTGACGGTCGGTCGGTCGGCCGGTCGGTCGGTCGGTCGGTCGGTCGGTCCGTGCGTCTGTAGACACAATTTGTCCGGAGATTTTCTCAGCAACTACTTACAGGATTTCAATGAAACTTCACAGAAGTGATCAGTAGTAAGTCTAGTTGTGCATGCTTAAAGCATTTTTCGTTCGGATTAATTTTCGCTGAGTTATACCCCTTTGTTGTTTTTATTCAGTATATACAATAGGCAAATTTTGTCCGGACAATTTCTCAGCAATTACTCACAGGATCTCAATGAAACTTCACAGAAGTGATTAGTAGTAAGCCTAGTTGTGCATGCATAAAGCAATTTTCGTTCAGAATAATTATCACTGAGTTATACCCCTTTGTTGTTTTTATACAGTATATACAAAGGCAAATTTTGTCCGGACAATTTCTCAGCAACTACTCACAGGATCTCAATGAAACTTCACAGAAGTGATCAGTAGTAAGCCTAGTTGTGCATGCTTAAAGCATTTTTCGTTCGGATCAATTTTCACTGAGTTATAGCCCTTTGTTGTTTTTATACAGTATATACAATAGGCAAATTTTGTCCTGACTATTTATCATTGACTACTGCCAGGAATTCAGCAAAACTTCTCAGAAGTGATAAGTAGTTAGCCTAGTTGTGCATCCATTAAGCTTGTCTTGGTTGGTTAAATTTTCACTGAGTTATGGCCCTTTGTTGTTTTTTATACAGTGTATATACAATATCTCAGTAACTACTCATAGGAATTCAATGAAACTTCGCAGAAGTTATAAAAAGTAAGCCAAGTTGTGCATGCAATAACCAGGTTTTGTTTGGATTAATTTTCACTGAGTTATGGCCCTTTGTTTTATACAATTAGGCAAATTTTGCCCGTACCATTTCTCAGCAACTACATGCAGGAATTCAGTGAAACTTCTTAGAAGTGATAAGTAGTTTGCATGTTGTGGTAAATTTTAATGAGTTATGGCCCTTTGTTATTTTTTATATAATGTATATTTAGAAACTGGTCAGGATATATCTAAGCAACAATTTGCAGGTATTAAAAAAATGAAAATGCATTATATTTCCCTCTGTAAAATGTAACAATAACTGTGTCAAGGCCGCAGCTGGGGGTATTCATCACCTTTAGTGATAGTTCTAGTTGAAAATTAGATAAAAATGTGAGATAAAGATATCAATGAAATTCATTGAGTTTACTTTTTAGTGTAGTAGCTCTGAATTATATAAAAACACTTGATTTACAAGTCTGCAGTGATTTCCACCTGTCATTGATCAGACTTGTAGCTTAATTCAAAGACTGCACTTACTATTTTGGAGTCTAGTTGTTTAGTATTGTAAAATTATCAATATTAGATGGAAAAGAAATTTCTGTATTTTTCAGACTGCTCATGTATTTTGGGGACTGTGGGCTTTAGTTCAAGCCAAGAACTCACTCATCGATTTTGGATTTTTTGAGTAAGTGCTTATTAAACCCCCGCAAACAAAGTTTGAGAGGGGGTATATTGGAGTCACTCTGTCGGTTGGTCCGTCCGTCCATCCGCATAAAATATCTGAAGTTTGTGAAGCGAACTACTTTCACATTCTTCAAGCCGTTGCAAAGAAACTTGAAACATGTTATCACCATGAACTGTAGAGGTGCAAGACACAATTTTCATTCCCAGTGATTCTCTCATTCCAGAGTTATGTCCCCTTTAACTTAACCATATAGTGTACAATAGCAGTCTTACTTTGTGGAGCGAACTTCTTCGACATATTTCAAGGGATGCAATTGAACCTTGAAACATGTTATCAATATTAAATGTAGGTGTGCTAGACACAATTTTCATTCCAAGCGATTCACTCATTCCAGAGTTATGTGCCCTTCAACTTAGCCATATACTGTACAATGACGGTCTTACTTTGTGGAGCGAACTTCTTCGACTTTTTTCAAGGGATTCGATTGAAACTTGAAATATATTATTAACATTAAATGTAGATGTGCAAGACACAGTTTTCATACCCAGTGATCCACTTATTGCAGAGTTATGTCCCTTGAACTTAGCCGTATAGTGTACTATCACATTCTTAGTGTCAAAGCGGCATTGGGGGTATTAGTCACCTCTGTGACAGCTCTAGTTTTTATTTATTGTCTCTTTTAAGATATATGACTGTCAGGCCGTAGAGTGCTTACTCTTAAGTTACATATCCTGGAAACTGTCTTATATCTCAATTTCATTTTGTGAGTATTTTGGTTGAAAAGATACAGCTGATTGATATTTAAATATTATTTCAAAACTGTAGTGCTGTCATGACAATGCACAATTAATGTTCTCCAGAAGATTCAGGCTAGCAGGCCAAGTTAAAGTTGTAGTGGAATCTATTCACAGATTTATTTTTTGTTTGAACTTTTTTGGGGATTGACAAAAATCAGCCGGTGCTAGGTTTTTGAAAAGGCGATATTGCCAGCCACCAGGGCTTCTGTAAAACACTGATGCAATAAGTATCATCATTGTTTTATCTTCAAATTTCAAATCTTGGGAAAATCAGGAGGATGGGTGACTTTTATCTATGGTACTATATGCTTATTTAATTTTTTATATTTTGCAGATATGCTCAAGAAAAACTGGATGAATATTTTGCACGAAAGAATGAATTTTTAGCACTGACTCTGCCATCATGATGTCATTATATTGTTGACATAATTAAATCATTATTACATAGAAATATTTATTGCATTTATCGGGTATTATATTGTTGTTAGTCATAAGCCAATCATTCTAATCATGGGCCATTATATATTTTGATTTTTTTCTTAAATATTCTGGGACTCATTTTCGGTCATAGAAACAATACCTATAAAAAATATTTAAGATATAAGATGCAAAAGTAGTAATTTGATGAAGAAAATATAAGTTGTTATGCAATATCTTAAGAATCTGATATATTCATCAAGGGCAACAACTCTTTACTGATTTTATAAACTGTTTTGTTAATTAAATTGCAATATCTACTGCAGGGATTTCTGTTTAGACCATTTCATCCTTGATTTTGATGTCTTATTCTAATCAAATCTAATACAGGAAAACTTTCATCTACAGAACATTCCAACACAAGTCAGATGTGTAGAATTCATTATGATTGCCTGGGGTTGTTGCTCAACATCATGTTTTATACATATTCTACAAACTCCTATTTCATTTTTGGCAATTAGGTGCCTTCTTATATTTAATAGAATAAAAATGGAATATTTACTTAAAAGATCAATTTTTGCATTGCAATTTTGATAGTGTTAGATATGAAGATATAATTATTTGTTAGATTGTTATTGAAGGTTTACACTTTATACTCTAGTTTAAACTTATTTATTTTACATGGATTGTAAAGCAAGTTCTTACAAATTATAATTAACTACTCTCGATGACTGCATCCTAGATCTGACCAGTATTCGTACCGAAAGAAGAGATTGTGAAGGTTTCGGTCAAATTCTGTTACTGACAGGATTTGAACCAGCAATCTCCAGGTTAGAAATCTGACACTACTACTACACCACTTCTCCTCCCTTTTAACTTAGTTTTTACCTGATTTTTTAGCCTAGAAAAAGCCCATAAGAATTGTTAACAGTTACTCATAGTTCAACTATTAATTTAACCGTGTTTCATTTTCAGAAACATCCACATGTACTTGTTACTGACATATTGTCAGTATTGTCTTTGTTGACCATAACATTTGTTTAAAGGATCAAATTTATTACTACTGATTTTAAGCCAATGATTTTTGTACATGCTATTTATAAATGTAATAGCTGTAGACAAATTACTACATTTTATTAATTATTCAAAAACACAAGTTGTGGAAAAAAAATGGCTGTTAAATCTCAGATGGATAAATTGACTCTTTAGCTTAGTTTTGACAAAGTGAGTCTTTAGATCTAATTAACATCAACTTCTTTATGACAAGAGAATGAATATCTTATTCAAGAGCACTTTTTTCTCACAGTTGGGTATTACATTTAGTCTCATTTATTTCACCTCATTATAGGGAAAGGTTATTTAATATATTAAGCAGTTCTATTTCCAGTTGATTTTAAGACATGTGTTAAAATGTTTATTGTATGTAAAATTATCTACCATGCCATTGTAATTCTTTATTGTTTATAAACTACAGTGCAACCTCTTCTAAGCAACAAACACCCTTTGGGGAAAACAAATTTATGTTGTTGTTGAGATGTTGCTGCCCGAGAGAGGTTAAATTAATCTAATACATGTACTTAAATTATACAGTTGGAAAAATCTTGCTGTTGTTGAAGGGAGGTTGTTGTTGCTCAAGAGAGGGCACCTCTGGAGAGATTGCTCTGTATTTCAGATATCTAACGGTTCAGGGTAAACTTACATAGAGGCCATACTATATTGAAATTATGTTAAACGTCCTCTCAGAGTTTCCTTTCAGCTCTATTATTGAATTTGGAACTTTCCTAATGATGTGTCAAATATTTTACACTTTATTTATACACTAAATAAAACATCAGTGAATTGAGACATTTACAATTTGTAGAAAACAATAAGTTTCCTTAGGCTGTTAAAAACTTCATTTGCTTCATCTGTCATATTTATGTCTGACATTATCTAGTTTGTTTTTTTTAACATGAAAGGGGATGCTAAACTAAGACTTTCTATTTCATGGCTATATAAATAAGGATTTTATTTTTAGTATGTTAAGAATATTGATATACATGTACACTATTACCAATAAAAGTATGACAAGAAGTGGTTGTTGTTTTATATGGCAAATTGTTGAGATGATAGGTTACTGTTATTGATAGATGACTGTTGTTTAGAAGTGATCATTATTGAATGATGAACAAAACTATCTGACTTTGATAATTGTGTTCCATTTAAACAAACATATTGGTTTTAACAATATTTTGTCATAAAATTGCTTGAAGTGAATCATGTTCTAGAATAGATACAGTAGAGTTCAGTAAGTGACAAATTGTCAACAAATTTGCAACCATAACAAATGAGAAGAACTTTGTAACCAAGCATCTTATTGGGTGCTTAGCTCACTGAATATATAATATGTACATTTGTACAAACGGGTACACTTGAATAAGGATATAACACAACAGTTTAGCATGAACACCACTCAGGAGCAGATCTTGATCAGGTCCAAACTTTTATGTTATAAATATCATATAAAGTACCAGTATATAGGAGTATGAAAAGAGGAAAACAGCTAAATAGAGGAATCAAAGTACTGAAAGTACTCATGGAAACTGAACTAACATATACTTGCACTGCAACATGGAATGGGAACTAGTATAATAATTATATGGCAGATGTAGAAAAACACAGCACAAATGTTTGCATCAAAATTCATACGCACCAAGTGAATGACTACTATGGAAAACTGACAATCGTTCAGTTTCAAAAAATCACATCCCTCAAAGAACAATGGGACAAAGAAGGCAATGGTTTAATAAATACTGCCTTGTACAATGAAGATGAAGAAATTAGAAATTGCCTGAAAATTCAGAGATGATGGAATACAAAATAATGTAAACCTGTACATTAATACTAAAATAAGATATAAATCTACTAAATCTAGTTAAACATATGCCTTTCTGCAACAATGAATATATCTATGAAAAGAATATCCAGAAGAAAAAAAAACACATACAAAATATCCCACCTTCCACAAACTATTACCTTCCCCACTCCACATAGGGCTGAGGACAAAACGCAGTCTCCCAGAGGGTCCTGACTCTGAACAGTCTATAGTTATAGTCTATAGATCTTGTCTCGAGGATAAATAATCTATAATCTTTCTAGATCAAGTTGACATAACTGGACTAAACAATCGGAGACTTTATCAACTATATCGACTGAAGTCATAATACAACATTATGAAAACTTATCTAAAATGATGGTGAAGTTGACAGTATACAAATAGGTGATAAAATAAATGACATAGAAGGCCATATTGTTAATAGTGAAATAACACAACAGGAAATTTAGGTGAGTTTGAAGACAATTTTATTGTAAGACTTAGAATGTTATTATTTTCAGTGTTTCAAAATGATCAGTTCATTTGCATTTGATCAAGTGCTACGCAAAGAATTCTTCCTTTCTTTGAAAGCCATGAACTTTTTCTGTCTTTGACAACAATAGCATCAAGTTGGTACTTTGAGTGCTAATAATTATTCCTGTCTTTGACAACAATAGCATCAAGTCGGTACTTTGAGTGCAAAGAATTCTTCCTGTCTTTAACAACAATATGATCAAGTTGATACTTTGAGTGCAAAGAATTCTTCCTGTCTTTAACAACAATATGATCAAGTTGATACTTTGAGTGCAAAGAATTCTTCCTGTCTTTAACAACAATATGATCAAGTTGATACTTTGAGTGCAAAGAATTCTTCATGTCTTTGACAACAATAGCATCAAGTTGGTACTTTGAGTGCAAAGAATTCTTCCTGTCTTTGACAACAATAGCATCAAGTTGGTACTTTGAGTGCAAAGAATTCTTCCTGTCTTTGACAACAATATCATCAAGTTGGTACTTTGAGTGCAAAGAATTCTTCCTGTCTTTAACAACAATATGATCAAGTTGATACTTTGAGTGCAAAGAATTCTTCATGTCTTTGACAACAATAGCATCAAGTTGGTACTTTGAGTGCAAAGAATTCTTCCTGTCTTTGACAACAATATCATCAAGTTGGTACTTCGAGTGCAAAGAATTCTTCCTGTCTTTGACAACAATATCATCAAGTTGGTACTTCGAGTGCAAAGAATTCTTCATGTCTTTGACAACAATATCATCAAGTTGGTACTTCGAGTGCAAAGAATTCTTCCTTTCTTGCAAAATATTCATCCAGTTTCTTCTGAGAATATCTACAGTGTATAAAAAAACAAATAATTTTGTAGTAACATTTTACAAGTACAGTCAAACCTGTGTTAGCAAGCACCTTCTTGTAAAGACCACCCTCTTATTAGAACAAAATGACATCTGAATAAAAGCTAGCTGTAAATAAAAGCCACATTATGTCTTTCTGCAAACGTGAAGTTTGTTCACAGTTTTTAATGTACAAGTAAAGTCTAATGTATTGTTTAATAATGAAGATAATCAGTACAAATTGAACCAAACAATGTACAGATAATTCAACTTAAAAACTTAAATTGAGAATTTCATGTTAGATCATTTTCAATTGTACCAAAGACCTAGCTATACAGTGCATGTATATTATAGGTCTTTGATTTTACTAAGTTGCATAATTAAATTCAACATCCTTTGACTCAAATTAATTTAATTATGTAACAATGGTCATGACTAATGTAACTGAGTAACCATAATTCATGATTATTTTTTCTGCCTTAAAAGAAGTTTGCTGACATTGGATGGTCTAAAGAAGAACAAGAGATGCATTAAAAAGAAGATACATATAGAAAGTGATTTAATAATCATCTCTTACTCCATATATCCAAAATCGATGAGTGAGTTTCTGGCTTGAGCAAATCCCCAGAGTCCACAGAAAAGATGAGAAGCCTGAAGAATATACATTTATTATTACTTACATCTATCTATCAATAGAGGGTGACATCATTGTGACAATGGAAATAAGGGTTCCTCTGAACCCTTTCTTGTGTTATCCTTGACATTTAATGTTGATTTGACATGGCTGTTTTATTAATTCATGCTTACACATGTATCGATTTACTGTATTTGTATGTTTTGATATTATGATTGCCAGGTAAATGTTCATTTTATGTTGAAATAAATCTATCTATCTATCATTATCATAATATTATACAACAATGAACTATTGTGGAATCATTAATTTCATTGAGGATTTAATTTCATGGATTTTGTTGATCGGCTCACCAACAAAATCAAATCCCCACAAATTTAAATGCAGAGATAAGGCTTTTTTCCTCAAAAATCAAAATCCACGAATTTATGCCCCCACGAATTAGCCATTTTAGTAAACACCACCAAAATTGTGCCCAACGAAAATAAATGAAAATACAGTAACAACCGAACATGTAGAGTGCAATTTGACAAGTATACTATAGGTTAAACTGTATATTCCAAAACTTCATTTAATCCTTTATTGTCTGTATTTTGAATTTGTTATTTAAAAACAAAAGATTTTTCTATACTAACCAAAGCAAACTTATTAGTTTTTACATAGCAGGATTCCACTTCTTTATCTGTAACCAACTCTGAACTGTGTCCTTGATGTTTTGCTTTCTTATCAAGATAATATCGTAACCAGTCCATTTGATATGACTTATCGGGATAACGGGAAAAGTCAAGGTCATTAGCACCTAAATAAATGCAAAACAAACAAGAACTGATAAGATTACCCTAGAATACTCAAATACAAAAAATAATGAGATCATATTTTCTTTGAAGCTGCCACAGTGGTCCCCAGAAAATTTGTACCAGATATTAAATAACAAATTCTGCCGCTAATCTCATACATTGCAGGAGGCAGCCTGTACGAAATGTATTGTATGGATTGGGAGCGGAATTTTAGCATTGGATTCCTTCTCAGAAATACAACATACTGTACGGATAAAATATATCAAATCAATACAGTTTTGGGAGTCAGGGACGTAAGGTTTGACATATAAATGATGGAATGTTTTTGATAGTGATGAAGACAAAATATTCTATATAACTTGCCTGAATATTCAGCAAAATGGTGACCAAGCTCATAATGTTCATAATTATACATAGCATACTCATAGTCAATAAAATGTACACAACCTGGAAAATAAAGAAAAAGTATTCGATAAAATTCAGTATTAAATGTACTAAGGATTTATAACTCTCTCATTGTTTTTTTTGCAAGGACTTAATGCCTAATACTGACATCAGAAAACTGTAGCATTGATAAAAGGAAACAATCATTTTTACTCTTAAATTAATATTGATTTTATCAATATTTATGAAAATGAAAATATGTGACAGTCAAACCTGTGTTTATAGCCATTCTTTTAAAAAACATTATTGATTATCTAGTACAAAATGACCTCTGAATAAAGGTCACCTGTCAATAAAGGCCACATTTTGTCTTTCCTAAGTATGGCCTTCATGAACAGGTTTAACTGTACTTAATTAGAGATAATTTCTACTTGCTTCTATAATCATTAAATGTACTGCTTTGTATCTATTGGTTACTCAAAGCTATATGATATCAAATGAAGTTCATAACAAACAAGATGGAGTAAACATGTGATATGTAGTCTGGGTGACTGGAGTAAGTCAAAATCACATTAGATGAATGTTCTATTCAGGACCAACAGAAATTGCTTTCCAAGCATTATACAGAAAGTTGTTACAATTTTGAAAGGAATTCATTTGTCTTTGTATGGAATATGATATATGCAGCACAATAGGGCTGTTTGTTTCTGGTTGCTTGCTCATAAAAATAGGTAGGTAGGTGGGAATTTTTTTTGAAGGATATTTTTATTATTATTGAAAGCATGCGGAAAGGTACAAAACTTTAGACAGCAGATGTAGCTATCATCAGGCCTTTTAAAAAACCAGGGCCCATTGGAAAATTTACGGTAGGTCAGGTAGCCAGAAACAATTTTTTTATGCTAGAGTGAAATATGCTCTGGACGGAATCCAGCATCAATGAACAATATGTTTTAGTAGACAGAGTCATAGCCTCTATACTAACTGAATGTTTAGATCATAATAATTTATGATTGACCTGTATGATAAAGACTTACCTTCCTCCTCATTAAAGATAATATTCTTCAACAGCAGATCATTATGACAGAACACAACAGGGGAGTTAACTGCGGCCAGGTGTGACTTAAGCTCTTCAACCTCTTTACATAACATGTCTTTAGATTTCACTATAGCGACAAACCTATGATATAAAATGGTATGAATTAAATATTCATGTTATTAAATTACATTAAGCCTAAAGTATCGACTAATTTTATGAAGCTTGTTGCGTTCATTACATGCTCACATTGGAAATACTTGTTTTACTATGAAAATTGACTGAAAAAATTACATTTAACGTCATGCATGTGTAATCCACCTCTGTTCACACTAACTGTAAACTTGACAATTGCAACTTGTAGAATACGTAAATACAGTAAAACCCATCAACAAAAGCCACCCTTGGGAAAGACATACTGTGGCCTTTATTTGCAAGTCATTTTGTTAAAAAATTATAAATGACGATTTTAAAAGCATATGGTCTTTATTCACAGAGTAGCCTTTATACAAAGGTGGCTACTAACACAGGTTTGATTGTACATGACATGTATTATCCAAATTCACAAGTAGGCTCAAATCACATACATGTAAATTATTAAAACAGCTTAAATAAAACAAATTTCAATCTAACTTTTCTTGTCTTTCTCGGTCTTCAAATTTATCTGGACACATTTCAATAAAACGATAAATCACTTCCCATAATCCAGCCTTGACCTCTTGACCTTCAGGTCGAACAGCGTGCACTTGAACCATTTCTTCTGCTATCAACCTGAAAATCAATCAATAAGTAACTTTAACTAGAGCTGTCACAGAGGTGCTAATACCCGCGCCGCCGCTTTGACACTAATACTGCAATAGTACACTATACGGCTGAATTCAGGGGGACATAACTCTGCAATGAGTGAATCGCTGGGCATGAAAATTGTGTCTTGCACATCTACACTTCATGGTGATAACATATTTAAAGTTTCTTTGCAATAGCTTAAAAAATGTGGAAGTAGTTCCACAAATTTTAAGCAGACGGACGGACCGACAGAGTGACTCCAATATACCCCCTCTCAAACTTCGTTTGCGTGGGTATAACTAGGAATTTTATACAAATGGTGTTACAAATATATAAATAAAGTACAGTCTGACCAGTGAACAAAGGCCACCCATTGCAAAGACAATGTCACCTTTACTTACAGGTGGCCTTTATTTGGGGATCATTTTGTACTAAAAATCAATGATGGTTTTTAAAAGTATGGCCTTTATTTACAGATTGTCCTTTCTTTGGTGATGGCAACTTACACAGGTTTGACTGTACAGTACAACCTCTCCAGAGCGGCCCTCTGTAGAGCAACAACCTCTCTATAACAACACCTTCAAAATTTCCCTAAGCTGATATTTACTGTATATTTAACCTCTGTAGAGCAACAACCTCTCTATAACAACACCTTCGATATTTCCCTTAGCTGATATTTACTATATATTTAACCTCTGTAGAGCAACAACCTCTAAACAACGACCAATATTTGCAGCTCCCATAGGGTGTTGCTCTACAGAGGTTGTACTGTACATGTATTTAAACCTGACAAAAATATATTTTACTAGATTTTTCTACAGCAATGAACTGCAATCTTAGCCAAGCAGGATGCGTGTGTTATATCTATGTACCTACAGCTTGTGAGATTTTTTTTTTGTATATAATTTCAATGAAGAAATAACAATAATGGTCAAGTTTAGGCTGTCTCTTGTATGATTTCCAGATAATAAGGTACTTGTACCTTGATATGGTTTTATCTCTCACAGAGTTGACATCTAAAGTGACTCCATTCACAAAACCATAAGCTATACCATTGTTGAAAGATGCATACAGCGGTGGTGCAAGACCAGAAGAATGCAGTAGCTGAAACATGACAATGTGTAAGTAGTTTGTAAAGAGTTTGACCACATCTGACTGACATAATTATGCGTATGTACACATGTACATGCATAATTCTCCAGATCTATACAACTATGGTGTCATTTAGTGCAAATACCTCAACTGAGATAGCACTTTTTAAGATCTAAAATCAAGCCATCCCGTTGTTCATGAAGATGAAATGTCTTTTTGAAGCAACTGTTCTTACATATTTTTAAAAAAACTGTTAAAAAGTACACAAATGAAATATCATTGGTATAATTTTCAAGTTTTAATCTTACCAAAGAAATGCTTATAAAATGGCACAAATGACAGGGGATTACCAAGTTGAAGGGTTGGTGTGTGTAATGGTGTACTAATTAAGGCCAAAAGATACATTTATCATACACATGATTTTGGTCCATATGTTGCCATTTTAGACTTTAATATACCATTAAATACCAACCCTGACCATACTAGCCCTCGATATTACAAATGCTTCCAATGATATTTTCATGTACCTGTATATTTTTCTGCTCATTATGTCGATCGACCATATCCTCTGTTCCTATACCACACACACGAAGTAAAACAACATCTTCATTGAATTTTCCATCTTGATAATATCCAAATAGATGATTTGAGAGTCCCCCTGTAAAAACCTAAAATACACAATAACTAAATCATTAAATGAATCTACCTAACACTATCTGCATACATAATTGTTGTACTAATTGCCAATAGGCTTCTAAGTTTATACCAAAGTATGTTTTTTCATTTGTGTTTCAGTGGCTCAGCACTTTTTGCTTTCTACAGCAGGGGCAATTAACAGGTCTCTTCCCCTCAGGATTCTTTTTTAAAATCATGCAGTTTTCCCCTTAAATTTAATTTGCATCAAGTTTTTTATTCCCCTTTTGCAAAAATTATGTGTTATTTTTCCCCAAATTTAAGGAAAAGGCCCCTTCCCCTACATGTGAAAAAAAGCCCTTCAGTGGCTTCAATGCCATTGTTCTTTGACTGTATTCTAACCAGTACTAACTTACTCTTCCACAAGGAGCTGGTAACTTCTCCACATATGGAGCATAATCGATACAATCGTCATATATATTTTATCAAATTTTCATAGAAGGGTATGACTTGATGTGATTGGTATTCAAAACCGTTTTACCAGGTAAGCAACAATCTTAAGACATGGAAGTCAGTAAAGTTGTTTAATTTTAGCATGTGAAATTATTTTCGTTGGCCAAACATTTATTTAAAATTGATGTTACATCTATGTGCTTCGGCAAGGACCACATCTCATAGAATGTACAAGAATATAATTATAGAAAGTATTATCAACTCAAAAATTTAATGAAAAATATCCCACCAATGCAATCATGTGCACATACAGTTGATACATATATGTACTATTTATATATGTTCAAATGAAGTGACTTTTTACCTCAAGTAATTACATAAAATATACTGTTGTCAAGAACTTACATACATACATATGTATGCATATAGGTCCATGTCAAATGCTTAATTATGTGTTCATTAAGCAACTGACCTTGGTTTTCAAAGTGGATATTGCTTCCTCATCAGAACACCATTCTGGTCTGATTGCCTTCAGAATCTGTAGAACCTCCCCACAACATTTATCTTCCTTAACTTTTGCAGGGTCAATGGAAACATCAAATTTAACTGGTTTTGCTGATCCAAAATTAGAAGAGAAATTCCGGGAAAGGGCATTTGTTACTGCAAAAATATTATTTTAGTTGAGCGTAACTTATTTTTCAAGTATATTGAATACATACATAATAAATAGACTGGCCTTAAACTGCAATGGGTCCAGATTACATCTTGTCAGGGGAGATAAATCCTTTGAAAAATTTATTGATCTCTAACCTCCGAGTTGAGACAGGAAATAGTGCAGCTAAATTTTACATTGGACATTATTCTTAAAATACGTAATTACATAATAGTCTTACCTTTACGAAAATGAAAAAGTCGTGCTTTATGTAAGACTGAAACTGTTCGTAAATAAACCAAGACAGACTGTGCGATAGTCATACTTCTGTTGTAAAATTTACTGTTTTTACACTATATCACATCAGTATTATTTAGACTTATTAAAACTTAATCAGGGCGTTACCAAACCTCATATAATGATACGCCCACATGGTTTTCGCTCCGCCTTACACAAATGTACTAGTTACATATGTATGAGCCTCGACTACAGCACTGATTTATGTAGAAAATCAATAAGTCAAATAGTCATAATGTTTTTATTTAAGATATGAAATTACATCGTACAGTTATAGTAACTTAATTAATAACGAGTAGATATACATATGCGACATGAATGCATTTGCTAAAATAGAACCAAAGACCTATACAATGTATAGTATAGGTCATTGATAGAAAAAACATTTCAATAGGTAGGCTATATGTCTACTTTATTTCAGATACAGCATCATGATGGTAGAGTAAGTGCAAGGCATTCTCCCTTCCTTTCAAAATATTCACCCAGTTTCTTTCTGGCATATCTGTAACATTTAAAGAGAAATATTTGTGCAATTTGATTTTGTAGTACGTACATATGCATGATCTCTAATATTTTTTAAATCATATTTGTTTGTAGTGATTATATAATGACCGAACAAATTAATAAACATTAAATTTTGATTGCTGAAAATTTATCATGGATGTATTGTATGGCTGATCGCGACAATAATGGTCGAACTTTTATTATATTTAACCATTCAATATTAGGCTCGTTATCACTTCATATGCAGGACCGATATGAAGTTCTCCACAACATTATGAACACAAAACTCGGCTATTATGAGATTTGGCTGTACAGCTCGGCCATTATGAAACCGCTGCTACATTCTATAGTTAATTATAGCCTCTGGCTAATATGACAGTCTTCAACCCAACAACAGGGCCATTATAAAAGTATCTGCAAGGTT
The DNA here is from genome assembly GCA_964023205.1 of Lutraria lutraria. Classification (NCBI taxonomy): domain Eukaryota; kingdom Metazoa; phylum Mollusca; class Bivalvia; order Venerida; family Mactridae; genus Lutraria; species Lutraria lutraria. Next base: position 3,408,509 of record OZ026846.1, on the reverse strand, counting down.
TCTTTTAAAATAAGTGTTGGACTAAGGATTACAATTTTTAGTGCTATACTCATATTGATCAGTAAATACATGATCAAATTATGCAACAGCATAGAAAAAAGTATACACACCCGAAATATCCAAATTCTATGAGCGATGTGTTGACTTGAGCCAATGCCCAGAGCCCCGAAATTAAATGATCAGCCTGAAGGAACATATTTTGAATTAAGAAAACAAGTTTAGTATTCATGAAGTACATAATGTAGTCTATAAAAGGGAAAACTTTTTAGTCTGGTGTTCTTTTTCTTAATAAACTGCATAGCATTGGTCAAGGGACATGTATACTGCTGTGTTGGCTCCTTCGATAGATATAAAAGCAATTATATTAACGTTGCATGGTATATAATATTGTTACTACCCATAATTAATTAGTAATTACTGTAGATTACAGACGGACGTTTGTATACACGATCGATTAGAGATAGAAGTTGGTGCGTGTCATGATCGGCATATCATACACACCTCCCACATAACACATGTATGCGTAATATACAAGTTCGTCCAAACAGAGGTAGCAATTAATTTAAGAATCGTGCACACGATAAAAATAAGAATACACATACCAATCAAGCAGTAATACCAGAAAGTTGAAGCAAATATACAGTTTTGTATATATATATATGTATATAAAACAATTAATGTTCGCTGACTTAGGACGTTAGAGGAAAACCCCAAAGCGTTAAACAAAGTTGTCATACAAAGCAGCTAGAGTGTTGACAAACATAAGTAACACGTTTTCAATTACACACAGATGTCCTTTTTTACATAAACATGCTTATAAACTTACCAAAGCAAACTTATTTGTTTTGATATAACACATTTCAACATCTTTATTAGTGACAGTCTGAGGACTGTGGCCTTGATGTGTTGCTTTATATTCAAGGTAATGACGTAACCAGTCTAACTGGTATGCTTTATCCGGATAAAGAGTGAAGTCCACGTTTTCGATCCCTACAGGTGTAAGACAATATCATTTGTTAAACCTGTTGAATCAAGGAAATTTTAAATATACACATTCTAGAGCTATTACTGGTTAATTATCCGTAATCATAATGAAAAAAAAAAGAAACAATTGATCAAAGTGGTAAAATATATATTGTCAACAGGATAAAGCTTCGTATTTCACCGAAAGAAGGAATTGTGAAGGTTCCGGTCGAATTCCGCCACTGACTCCCGGGAATCGAACCCGCAACCTCCGGCCTAGGAGTCCGACGCTCTACCCCTACACCACTGCTCCTCCACAATGGGCCAACATAATTGTTTTGAGTCCTACGTAGAACACGAACAAACAGTTCGTTGCCCCGAACAGTAACTTGTAAGTTAATAATGCCCCTTTGTTATAAAAAAATAAAGCTCACCTACATACGCTGCAAAATGAGAACCTGTCTCATAATGTTCGTAATTGTACGATGCATATTCATAGTCAATGAAACGCACATGACCTTGAATAGATAAAAAGGAACATGTACAAGCATATATAATCTTGATTGAAAATATATAAGAAAACGAATCCTAGAAAAAAAAACACATACAAAACATCACACCTTTCTAAAATTAATACCCTCCCCCTAAAATCACCCCCCCCCCCCCCCAAACTAATAAATAACATTCCACAAAGAAGTTAAAAACTAATACAATTTTTTTATTTGTTTATCTTATTAGATGAACTAAATTAATGCTGCACCTTGAATTCAACTGAAAATGTTGTACGACTTTAAATAATACAATGGGTATAACTAAATGGATTTAGTATTTAATAAAATGACTCAAAAGAACGTAAAAGAACACGGATACATCGGGCGATGCACAAAGCATCTTTATACATTCACTTTAATTATACAGAAGTAGATAATAAATAATATGCCAGCAATACATATTTATTCGTGATGCGATTTACAAAGATATCAAACAAGTGACTCTAAATGTGCATAACCAAAAACCTTTTATGTCGGACTGATGCAATGACACGATAACCCACCTTTTTCTTCACTGTAGATTATATTTCTGAAAAATAGATCATTGTGACAGAATACAACAGGAGATTCCAAGTCACTTAGATGTGATTTAAGCTCGTCTACTTCTTTCCGTAAAGCATCTTTGGATTTGACTATTGCCACAAATCTGTGATAATATAATAAACTGCATTTGTGAGTATTTGTTGCATTTATTGATTTCTGATCATGTTTATTAAATAATTATAAGTGTGTTCAGCATCTAGCTTTTTGGCTTTTTGTGAATTTGATTTGATTTAATTACTAGTTAGCAATTCACCGACAACTGATTTATTTGATTTAAACAACACTAACTGCTCTTGCATCTCTTGGTCTTCAAATTTATCCGGAATCAGTTCAAGAAATCGGTTCATCTGATCCCAAAGTCCAGCTTTAACTTCTTGTCCATCTGGATGAACAGCATGCAGCTCAACCATTTCTTCCGCTACCAATCTACAAATCGACATCGACATTTTATCATTGAAGGGTAAGACCTTCCGCATTCGGGATGCGAACACGGATAGCTGGGTTACACGTCCAGCGCACTGTCCACTGAACCGCAGCCACGACTACACTTATAATATTAATAAATATAGAGTCTGTAATTTTCTTTAAAAAGGCGGCTTTGGGTATCGTAAAAATAGAAATGCGGTACTAAAATTAATGACAATCAGGGTAGACTAAGCACATTACCTTGATATGTTTTTGTCTCTGACCATGTTTTTATCTAACGTGACTCCATTCACGAAACCATAAGCTATTCCATTGTTGAATGATGCATACAACGGTGGCGATCTGCCGGCAGCATGAAGTGTCTGTAATGAAGTGCATAGTGTTGTTAAAGAATATACATGTACCAGCAATATTATGTTGTAAATTGGTTTGTGAGAATAAGTGGTATGGGAACCTAGGTGAGGGTAACATTCGCCAAACATTATTTCATCAATTCTAATCACGTTCACATGTACCTGCATTACAGTTACACATGTTTACATCATAGAGCGGACTTGACAGTGTTGGCCATTTTGTACCTGAAGGATGCGGGTTGTTTAAAATGGTAATGACATAAATTCGGTGTTCAACCATGTAAATACTCATATGTTGACAATATCTGTACTTGTCAATATGTGTTAAAATACCTGCATATTTTTCTGCTCTAGTTGTCGATCGACCATTTGCTCAGTACCCTTGCCATACACACGAAACAGAACAACATCTTCTCTGAATTTACCATCTTGATAATATCCACACAGATGATTTGTGATGCCATCAGTAAATACCTGTAAGTTGTTACAATCATTGAACTTTAAAATCTTCATGACTATTTATTACAGTTGTATATATATGTATGTAGTCATATTTATATAACGTAAAAAATCTGAAAGAAAATTTCTCTCAACAGAACTAAGCGGAGGGATTCAGGCTCAATATTTATGTCAAGAAGAGGTTATTTTACACAAGTACCCAGGCCAGTTTTTAATTCCAGAGTGTACAAGGATGCTAATTGGTTGCCGATGTTAATTTCTACTCCCAACTAAACCACTTTAACGGTTTGAACAAAGGTTATATAAAAGTTCGACCAAAGGTCATTCCGGATGCTTATACATGTATTGCTCTGCTTATTAAGATCAATCATTTTCCTTGAAGGTGGCATAACTTGGTTATCACTTTTGATATCTACGTGTATTTATTCCAAGGAAAAGCCACGACCATAGCCATTTGACGTACTGACAATCACGTACAATGAACAAGAGCACGTACATTATGTACGTATATACAGATAAATAGACCACGAACCACCCAATGATGAGAGTAGTAAGCCCTCAATCTAGAGATAGATATGGTAAGTGTATCGATGCGTGAATAGCTGATACATGTGCGTATAATTTGGATGAATGATTGGTTAATCGATACAGTACAAATACACTTGTTTTTATAATGTTCACACAGAATTTGGTATTGTCATTTATTATAGCATACATAGTCCAGTTGAGTATTTAATATCCACATGTTATATGGTGTATCATGTGGCGTGCATTCACATATTTTAAGAAATCAACAAGTTAATTGAAAAGCTTAATCACAAGCCAATCAGATTGACTGAAAATTTAAACTTCAAGTGGCTTACCTGTGCTCTTAAAGTTAACGTTGCCTCCTCATGTGAACACCAGTTCGGTCTAACAATCTTCAAAACTTGTAGAACTTCTTCACAAACGTTTTTTTCTCCGACTTTTTCAGGGTCTAAAGACACGTTGACTTTCACAGGGAGGTTCGACATTTTATTGTAAGCAGAAATAAATTTGTGTTCATGGCCATGGACTATGTTTTACACCACAAGTTGTGTTTACAACACATATTGCTCACTATGGGTGAAATTTAACCCATGTATGCGTGACAACTGTAACTTTAGTTCAGTTTTTCTATTTGCGCACGAGTGTGCATATTTATTTATTTACAACAATGTAACATGATTATATACATAACATCATTCAACCTATCACATGACATGTGTTCATTTGTATTGTATATTTGTTCTGTTTTGACGATGTACATTGTACACGTCTCTAATAAAAGTTCTGTTCTGTTCTGTTCATCATAATGATAAAGAATTAATTACTCATACAACTTATCATAGTGAATTTGAATAACGTATTTTGTACAGTGACACTATATATACAATATAGTAAAACCTGTAAAATCAGGTGAGCTTTTCAGAACCTTAATTGGATTGGAGCATTTCCAATGAAGTTCTAATAATTATCGATTCACTGTTTATTACATGTACATGTACTGTGAAAATGATATTAAATGGATTAACACTGGCCATTTTACCGCTTTATTGTTAAATGTGTACATACATTCACTCGAATGGGTTCACATGTTTTTATATTTTCACTTAGTTTTCTTCCATCTTAATTCATCAGTACCTGGGAAAATATTGTTGTACATTATCTCTTAGCAGAATACCATAAAAATATTGATGTCCATGCTCACTTAGCAGAATACAATAAAATATTGTTGGCTATGCTCTCTTAGGGGAATACCAGAAAATATTGTTGTCCATGCTCTATTAGCAGAATACCAGAAAATATTGTTGGCCATGCTCTCTTAGCAGTATACAATACATATTGTTGTCCATACTCTCTTAGCAGAATACCAGAAAATATTGTTGTCCATGCTCTCTTAGCAGAATACCAGAAAATATTGTTGTCCATGCTCTCTTAGCAGTATACAATGAATATTGTTGTCCATGCTCTCTTAGCAGAATACCAGAAAATATTGTTGTCCATGCTCTCTTAGCAGTATACAATACATATTGTTGTCCATGCTCTCTTAGCAGAATACCAGAAAATATTGTTGTCCATGCTCTCTTAGCAGTATACAATGAATATTGTTGTCCATGCTCTCTTAGCAGAATACCAGAAAATATTGTTGTCCATGCTCTATTAGCAGAATACCAGAAAATATTGTTGGCCATGCTCTCTTAGCAGTATACAATACATATTGTTGTCCATACTCTCTTAGCAGAATACCAGAAAATATTGTTGTCCATGCTCTCTTAGCAGAATACCAGAAAATATTGTTGTCCATGCTCTCTTAGCAGTATACAATGAATATTGTTGTCCATGCTCTCTTAGCAGAATACCAGAAAATATTGTTGTCCATGCTCTCTTAGCAGTATACAATACATATTGTTGTCCATGCTCTCTTAGCAGAATACCAGAAAATATTGTTGTCCATGCTCTCTTAGCAGTATACCATAAATTATTGTTGTCCATGCTCTCTTAGCAGAATACCAGAAAAAATTGTTGTCCATGCTCTCTTAGCAGTATACAATGAATATTGTTGTCCATGCTCTCTTAGCAGAATACCAGAAAATATTGTTGTCCATGCTCTCTTAGCAGTATACAATAAATATTGTTGTCCATGCTCTCTTAGCAGTATACACTGAATATTGTTGTCCATGCTCTCTTAGCAAAATACCAGAAAATATTGTTGTCCATGCTCTTTTAGCAGAATACCAGAAAATATTGTTTGCCATGCTCTCTTAGCAGAATACCAGAAAATATTGTTGTCCATGCTCTCTTAGCAGAATACCAGAAAATATTGTTGGCTATGCTCTCTTAGCAGTATACAATAAATATTGTTGTCCATGCTCTCTTAGCAGTATACAATGAATATTGTTGTCCATGCTCTCTTTGCAGAATACCAGAAAATATTGTTGGCCATGCTCTCTTAGCAGAATACCAGAAAGTATTGTTGTCCATGCTCTCTTAGGGGAATACCAGAAAATATTGTTGGCCATGCTCTCTTGGCAGAATACCATAAAAATGTTGTTGTTAAAAGCTAGGCTAAATGCATATCAGGTTTAACTTCAGCATACTTAGCTTATATTTTTTATTGTTGTCACATACGGTGATGCTTTCTACTATTCTTTTGAGTTATTATACAAACATGTTCTAAATCTTTCTCACAGTGTTAACGTGTAACTGACTTTTTTCGTTGTTGTTATCGTATTATAAGTAGTTTTTCTAGCTTTTGTCTCTCATTGTTTGTTGTCATATAACTTTACAATAATTTCAGTATATTAATTGTTAAGTTCAGTACAGAGTTTGTCTCAATTATTGCACAAATTGATAGATAATTAATACCCCAGACATATTAATTAGGAGATTCAACAAACGGGTTATTAAACACTATTTTCATTAATTAGTGTCCACCCTGTTTTGAACATAACGGAGACAGAATTTATCTAAAAAAAAGATTTAATAAATAATTGTAGTAACATGAGCATGGACATGAGATATTTCAAAAGGAGTTAATTTTTAAACCTTATTCAACAATCTTTGACAATTTTCGATTATTCTATATAGGAATAGTTTACTTGTTACATATTAGCAACACTTTTTACAACCATTTAAACACGTCCTATTTGTTAATCTGATAAGTTGTTGATTACTCGAACAACTTTTATGAAATAAATAAAATCATGTATATCAGTGGCGTAGCCTGAAACAAATAAGCCGAGGCACTCTAGGGAGGTCCAGGGTTACTTTAGGGGGGAGGGGTCAATTGTTTTACTCAGAACGTCTCTTACCATGTTTTAATCATGAACGTTTTATCTGGCAGTTTTATATCAATAAAGTTATAATTTGACCGTACATCATGTATGAACATACTTTGCTAAAATCTACAACAAGCGATAGGATCGAGAAATCTTATGCTCAGCGTATATTACAAGGGTTATATACAATTTAATACGTTCTATTCTTTCATAACTCAATAGAATACATGTTTGTAAGATGAAATTAATTCAACAACTTACTTTTATTGCTTTGCGAATTTTAGCCGAGGCAACTGCTTAGTATGCGTGTCTCAGCGTGGCTACAACGCTGGTTTATATAAATGCATTTATATTCCACATTCATTTGATAAAGATTTAACGACTTAAGTGGACAGTTAAGCGATCAAAACCAGTTATTTCCTTGTTTAGTAGTGCAAGTACTTATATACACATCGAGGCCATTCATTGCGTTTTTGAGTGAACATTTGTATTGATTTAGTAGCCACTTTGCACACATCTGACCTAAGTTGGGATTTTTACTCCCGGGTATATGTATAATCAGACATTGGCTACCAATAAAATATATAGAAAATACAATGTATAATTATACACTTGTATGGATAAATAGAGAATAATAGGTTAGTGTCGTGGATGAGTAAGTTTATCTGGCAAGGCGGAGGAATTTATCGGGTGAGCCGAAGGCGAATCCGATAATTTCCGCAGCCGAGCCGGATAAACTTTTACTCAATCCACGATACTAACCTATTATTCTATTTATCCAGTCACTGAATTTGCTTAAATAAGGAAAAAAAACTCGGTACTATTTAGCTACTTTTTCATTAATCTCCGCGTAACGTCACGTTCGTTCAATGATGTCACGATAAACAAATACAAATACAAAATAATAAACAACGACGTCGGACATCTTGATAACGTTATGTAGACGCAGGTAAGTCGTGGAACATTTATCGATCAACCTCCGTTCATTTCGGCTAGGAAAACCGCACCCCCGGGCACTGAATTTCAACCGGCGACTCTGTTATAAGAAATAGTCCGTCAGATCACGTGGTCAGGTGACGGTTTATCACAAGTCACGTGGTCAGGTGACCTAATAAAGCAAAGTTTATTAGGCACCCTGTTATCTGGTCGATTTTGCCGGAAGTGACTGGATAATATAATTTGTCCATGAATAAAGATATTTAAATTAATGTATTGTGGTATTCTGCTTTCATATGTATGTCATATGGAGCATACGACGTCTGCCTGATTAACGTAGCTGCAAATATGCGAATATACTACCTTGAAATAAAATTTCGGTTTATAAAATAAGAGTTATGGTACCGTAGAATTAAATGTACCGTGTTGTAATGTCTTCATTTGTGCAAAGTTACATATCAAACATGGTTGTAACTTTTAAAAACAAAATTGCCTTTCCTTCATTAATTTTCGTCGTGTCAAATTGATAGATGCATTTAACAGACTGTTAAGTAATATTCTCCATAAGTACACTGTCCGACCACTTATGCCTAACCTCGCCAAATGTATTACCAAGGCGGAAACTATATCAAAAATCAAATATGGCGGATAGTGGGAGTTCATTCGAAGATTCTGTCATTGGAAATGACTTTGTTTACGATTATCCTTGTTCTACGTGTGAAAAAGACAAACGGAATGTTGAAGCTGTTAAGTACTGTGTTGATTGTGATGAAAATCTGTGCTCGACATGCCTGTCACAACACAATAAATTTGCTCTGATGCAAGGACACAAGGTTCTGGATCAAGTTAAAACATGTCACGGAAAAGTGAAGACTCTTCCGAGCAAACGATGCAACAAACATGGCGGAAAGATTATTGATATTTTCTGTCCAAAGCATGATACTGTTGGCTGTTCTGCGTGTATTGCTGTTGATCACGGGTAAGTTACAACTTTCGCTTTTGTTTTTGGAAGCTGATTTCCTCAGAAATATCCTTCGTATGTCATCGTATTGAAATCAAAGTACTGAAAGTACTGTCGGAACGTGAATTTTCTCCATACGAAGCTACAAAAGAGAAATATGTACTCATATCGTTTTCATTTATATATTATGCAGGTCATTCACATGTAAAAGATAAAGGTTTTGTTTATTATAGTGTCACCCCTATTGAAAGGGCCAGCTTATGATACACCTATTTTATGTTCACACAGTACCTGTATAGTAGCTAAGCATTAAAAATAAAAACATCATTGGAAAGTTTAACAGCACATTAATTCAAGACAATTAATTAAATTGCAATAAAAACTCTTTATTATACACGAACAAGTGAACAACACATAAGTAGTAACAATAAATATGAACAGTAAATAATTCTTATTTTTAACACCACATTGAACACAATCAGGGTCACTCAAATAAAAAAAGACACTGACACAATAAAGTAGAGCTTTAAGGCCTATAGTCAACCCGATGCTGCACGAGATTCAGACCTGATCAGGTAATTTTAAAAAATCTTCCATAAAATAACTCTTCAACTATTATTTTTTAAAGCACACAAGGTTCAGTATTTTACGTTCGTATTTAGCTACTCGAATTACAAATGTATTATTCGTAAGCCGCAGTTTAAACATTCGACCTCCGCAGGTTACCCGACATGTACTCGATATTTACATCGCCATTTTATGTCATATAAATCAATATGATTAGATAAAAAAATTCACCCTGTAATATCAAGATAATGTTAAAAAGGTACAAACACATACACCGACGGTAGTTCATTGCAAATGCGTGCATACATTTTGAGAAATTACTCACTCATCTAACGAAAACCTAAAGTATAACTATTTTTACGGGAACAGGATATGCAAAACAGCAACACAGGCGCGCTGGTTCATTGGCTAGCGGATACGCGGGTTAAATTTTACGCATTTGAATATGTCATGTATTTTACCGACATGCTCTTGTTTAGATACAAAGTCATGACTCTTTCCACGTGGCTACGATAAAATGATTTGAAATATACTTAGATCCAACACCCTTGATTGAGGAAATATACCAGTTACATCCATATAATCACACTATTCAGTTGAGTACTGTTTCCTTTTGCGGCTGTTCTTTTAACCGTACTGTTATGGAGTCCAATGAAGGTAGATAGGTATATAATTACAAAGGAAGGTGATTTTGATAAAATCACCTTCCAAAAAGTGTCCGTCGGCCTAATAACAGCTAGCACAGAAAAAAGCACTTGTTGTATACATATACATTGCAGACTTTGCAGTTTTGATAAAAGTTTGAGATATATTGCAAGATTCTGTTGATTTTGAAAGCATGGGAAATATTACAGTGTTTTGGCAATCAAAACTAATAAGTATAATAATTAAGTATTCATCCGCATAAAACTAGCTAGTAATTAGTCACCTAATGTCATAACTGTAAGCATGAGGAATAGAAGTATTTCTTCCAGGCAAACAGTTAAAAGGTATAGCTTTTCCTTGGTATTAGTTGTTAATTGACCTAAAGAGGTGCATTGTGCCAAGATCGACTATTTATTCTTAAACTTCAAATTCTAATTTATAATTATGATAACACAGACCTTTACTGTTTTAGGGACCACTTAAACTTCACTTCTGACAGTGCTCTCAGTGCGTTGATTTGAATTACGGAAAAAACGGAGGATAAAATTAGCTTGTGTAATAAACGAATAATAACAGTACTTTTAATTGAAAAAATGCATATATTTATCTTGGTAATTGATCATTCCTAAAATCAGAGATATGGACAAATCACCTCCCGTCAGTATTTAAAATCAGTACTTGTATTAACATGTATATGCATCGTACACATCGTTATCACGTGATTAATTGTACACCGGATGAAGCCTTAAGTTAACAGATAAAAACATGCGTAGGAGGTGACACATACACTCCTTGCATATATGAATGGGATAAAGTCATTGAGATTGTATAAGAAATTAAGGAACGTTCATGTATGTATATAGACTAAAAATACGAAACATATCCAACTGCGATTAGTACAATGTATAATGATTATGCTACAAAATGAATTCAAAATAATACATTCAGTTCAAATGTGACGTTTTCAAGATAAACTTACAACTGTTCAGGGGTCTTATACATTACTTTGCTGTTCTTAGTACTTTGTGTCTCTTACTTATCGATCTCCTTTGTATTGTATGTAAACGAATGTCTTTCAAATGCTTCTTATATCGATGAGACGTGTTTGTTGCCTATGTGTTAAACCCGCATCATTACATTATGTATCTTACTAACCCAGGTACAAAGTACATACACTTGCCTTGGACTTAAGTTTATCATGAACCTGATTTTACGAATATGTATTTATTTTGATTTTAGTACTTCTATATGCAGATTTTTTGCACGTAGGGTAAAACGTTCCATTTATTGTTTATCATATGAGCTCTTTGTACCTATCCCAGTCATATCACATGCTGAGTGTTTCATTAGCCTAGAATAATTGTCACGTTTAGGTTGCACTTTTCTTTGTCTATTATTTTCTACGCAGTACATTTCGTTTTTTTTTTTGGGGGGGGGGGGCGGTTATGATTCAAATAGTTCATGCTCATGATTTTGCTGTTTAAGACTTGGTTGGCGTCAAATTAGGGTCGATCGCGTAACTGCAAATACGACTATTTCTATAACTTTAGCGGAGTTTATTCGTATTTTCAAAGTGCTTCTCAACCAACTTAGTAATTATGAGATGGTTAGTTTCTTTTAAGATACTGCTACGTATATCCAATAAACAACCACAGAAACTATTCTATTATAATACAAAGTCCTGCTCAATGTGATTTGATTTTACGAACATTTTTTTTTCAGATCATGCGAAGGCAAACAATTTATTCCTGATGTAGCGACCGGCATCAAGACAAGTCCAGAACTGAAACAACTTGAAGCCGACATGAATAAATTCAAGTCCAGGTTGAATTTACTGAAGAAACTGAAACAAGCTCATGCTAAACGTCTTAAACAAGACAAAGATAAATTAAATAAACAAATACGAAATGTTCGAAAAAAGCTCAACGATCAACTTGATCAAATGGAAAAAGAACTTTTAGAAGAAACAAAAAACAGGTTTAAACAGAAGATAGAAGCCATCGACAATCAAATAGCAGAGGTGGATACGACATTAGCACGGTTGGAGGAAAACATGAAACAAATAAAGGGTGATAGTCAAGTTTCTGATATATTCATCGCTTGTAAGGTTGGTAAGAAAGACGTACAGGATGAAGTTTATCCCAAGATGGATGAGTATAAAGCATTTCCTCATGTACTAAGTCTTGAACTGGAACTAGACGAGACTATCAAACAAATCTTGGAGGGGAAAAGAATATTTGCGGCAATAATTGATAAATACGTAGTAGAAAGGATAGAACATAAAGAAGATAGAAATATTCACTTGAGTAATGACACTGAAGTGTGTAATATACGTTCTATTTGTCCACTTCCTGATGAATGTCTATCTCTGGCAGACACAAACAATAAGAAACTAAAGAAATGGGACCCCGTCTCTAACACCGTATCTTCACTGATTGACCTCAATGATCGCCCAGTTGGTCAATGTCTTGTTGACAATACACGGTTAGCTGTATCACTTTTCTACACGAAGAAAATACAGTTTGTTTCGCTTGGTAAGCAAGTCACACTGGGTCACAGCTTCTCTGCTGGAGACAAATGTCGACGTTTGGCACATTGCGACGATCTGTTATACGTTTGCTGTGGTGGACATCCTGATGGAAAAGAAGGGCGTGGTCATGTGGAAATCTACAACTTAAACGGTGAATTACTAAAATGTTTGTATGAAGAAGTTCAGTTCCCCACCTTCATTTCTGTAATCAATGACGGTTATGATACAACGATGCATATATCAGACTGTTATAAGGGTGTGCAGGTTAGAGATAAGAATGGAGTTGTCAAGCATCGCTTTTCAACCATTAAGGGCACGACGCTACCATTTTGTCTGATAGGAAGTAAACACGTCTGTATTGGTGAATACAGAACCGGAGATATTTATCTACATTCATTTAGTGATAAACATTTAATTGCCAAGAATGTTGATCCGAACCACAACATTGTGTCATTGTACTTTGATGAAAATTTTGCTCGACTGTTTGTCACATTTGAAGACTGTGGCAATATAAAAGTTTTTGACGTAAAGATGGAGAATGTTAATTCATTTTAAATGGTGTTCAATTTTATGTGACCTTTAATGAAGCGTTTCACCTTCTGTTCTGGTGTTGTCAGAACAGCAATAATGACTCTGTAACTTTTATGGAAATATGGGCAATAAAATCGGCTACAGAATGTCACTAACGAGGGTTGTCAAAAAAATACGCGGACGATTAAATTCAATAGCTAAATTTGTGATGAAAGAAAAAGGTTTGCTTAAATATCATCCGTGCAAATATACAATGTTGTATATGCATACATATTTTTCATTTATTTTGACTCAGTAATTAACAGAGAAAAAACATGATAGATTGAAAGCTTGGAGATGTATAAACATCTTTTCCTGAATAATATGTATGCACATTTAAACCAAAGTTTGAAAGACTTGTCGTGTAGTTAATTAGAACTCGGCTTGCACATTGTTGATCATGGACATACTATAACAGACTTGGAGAAAAATTTAATTGATGATAATTCACATATTATCCGGCATTTGTAAGACAGCAAATGAGGAAAATAAAATTACAAAATGACAAGCCTTGAAGAGTCCGTTACCTTACTTGGATTACTGATACAATTTCCAATGAAAGTAGGATTAAGGTAAACTGATTTGAGAGTAACAATAAAGCTAGGATTATAACATGTACTTATATAGTTATCGGTATAGAATTGAGGAGCTATGGATAATGCGAATAGAAGACGGTCACATTTGATTTTAACATTTAGCTGGAGTATTTCACTATTACCCATTAGGCAGTGTGCATGTGCAGTGTTGAAATATAATGTCATTTTCTTCCATCTTGTATTAATTTCTTTCCTTAAGGTGACGCGTTTGGCTCAATTCATTAAAATTCACTTAAACGTCATAGTTTACACATATTCTCTCAAACATTTGCAAAAAAATACCAAAACATTACTTCTTTACCGATATACACATAAAATGAAAAAAAGAACATCAAGGTTTACCCGTATTCTCTCAAATAGCAGCAAATATACCAAAACATTATTATTCACCGATAATCTCAGAAAATGCCAAAATATCACGACAACATAGTTTACCCATATCCTCTCGAATGATTGCAAATATACATAGCATTATATTGTTAACTGAAATTCTCTTAAAAAGGTAAAACAACTGAAACATCATTGTTTACCAATATTTTATCAAATTGCAGTCGATATGCTACAATTTCATAGTTCACTCATATCCTCTCAAATTAAAAAAAAAATGCTAATAGACCACAACTTCATCATTTACCATATTCGTTCAACCAGTTTTAAATATACCACAACACAACAGTTAACTCATTTTCATCAAAATAGTACTAGTCGCCATATATATATAAATATGATATAAAGAAGCATAAATAACATAAAGTGCAGTTAACATGGCTACTTTGGTATAGAATAAAACATTTGCCATTAAAACTGAAAGTTGTAAATAACTGCAATTTATGTATATTTATCAATGTTGTTTTGTACTCACAGTTTAGTTGATTGTACGGCCCATCAGAAAAAAGAAAACACTTATTGTCTTATATCTTCAGTTCACTAATGAATTATTTTTCTTAAATTAAAATTTGCAGTGCATGTAGATTGAGACCAAATAAATAGAGATATTACAAATATCCCACTGCTAAATTTCACTGTATATAAATGTCTTATTTCACTGTATATAAATGTCTTTTTTCACTGTATATAAATGTCTTATTTCACTGTATATAAATGTCCTAATCTTCGTTCTTTCCTGGTTCTTCGCCTCTAAAATGATGTATCCACGCATAAAGAATCCTCCTTTTGTCCACATATACTAATGGCAAGTTTTATAATGAATTACACATAATTGTCCACATATATTTAGTTATAGTAACTGAGTATAGTTAAGCATTATACAATTAACATCCATTTAGTTTTTTCTTCTGATGAACTGATGTCATGCAATCAAATATTGCACAAATTGTAACATCTTATGTCTAATTACAATGTACTTAAAAGAGATTGTAACTAGCTGGCTCAGATATAAATGAGGTACATTGTACCATGCAAACGGTTGCTACGGAAACTCTGAAATAACTTCCAAATGTTCAATATGAAGTAGACCAGCTTCCATAGGGACCTGTGTCTGTTCATTATATCCGCTGAAAAGCAGAGTAGGTTGATCCCACACAGTACGCCTTGAAGGAATTAATATACAATGTAATATAATTTAATCTCCAGTTGTACGTTTGTATACTAGCTGATTTACAATAAAATCTTAATCGTTTCCTAGCATCATTTCTTGAAGTTCATCGTTTCATATTCTATGACGTTCTGAAAGAAAAGAATAACACTGCGTAATAACATTGATATAATAAATCATTATCATATTATATGATTTCTATTGCATTTGTAATTTTAATATTGGTGTCGTTATGGAAAAGAGGAATTACGTGAGGCAAAAGAATGGCATTACGGTAACACTGGACAACACAACAATCGACAAAGCGTTCATTTCGCCTTAGGTAAATACATAACCTACCATCAGCACGTCGTAAAAAATCGGGACTCATTCAAAAACAAAACTGTATTTTGTTTTTTCGGGTCTAACGAGAATGTAAACGTGCCAAACTAAGACAATTTGTCCGATAACGTTGCGATAGAACGCAACTGACATATGGGCGTCGTCTGAATAGACCGTTTCAATGCAGCCGATTACGCACAGTTTGTCCAATGAATCGGTTATCTTGAAGCCAAGGGCATGTGATGTTGTCAGCAATACCAGTGGCTGTTTTGAAATCGATTGCGCAAATGAGTTATGACGATATGCCGGTCTCACGTAACACGTTAACGTCCGTGACGTAGTAAGACGTCAGTACGTCATGTTGTTAAAGGGGGGTTGCTTTCCTTTCTCAAATTATGCATGTAAAAAAAAACTGACGGAAAAGTTGATTTGGACAATATCTAGCACAAGCTGAAGTATTTCGGCAAAGATTGCTTTTAATTATGGAAGGAAACCTTTATTACTCGTTGTTGTATTGAAACCGAAAGGGTATCCTCGGTCTATTTTTAGAAATGTGTACTTCCTATTTTGACTTGTATTTCTAATTATGTAAACAACGAAACATGTCAGACAGGCCGTGCACAGTAAGAAAAATGTGCTTTAATTAATCTTCTTTATCAATACGAGGTTTTAGTTAAGGTAGGTCACGGGTTTCCTCCCGAAAAATTGCCACCACTACAGAGTTCGATCAAAACCTTTTAAGATTTAATGACGGCAAATGAAGCTAAATCAACTTTGTTGGATTTGTAAATGATTCAGCATTGTGTACAGTAAATTTCATAGCTTAATATACAAAATTATCGGAGCAGTACAAGAAATAACGCGAAAAAAAACATATACAACATATCGCTCCACTAGGTGGCCGTTTTTTGAGCAGTTTCAATGGAAATATCATTTGAATACATCATTTTTGCTTTAGCCAATACTTTGAAGGATGTTCCTGCAAAAAGATTTTCTTGTGCATTGACTTCTAGAAACTGAACACTTTTCGGAAGGAAACCCGCGACCCACCTTAAGTATTAAAATATATTTGCCTTATTTATGTTTATTCAACACCACCATAACATGTAGTTTTCGTGCATTTACCTAGTTTTGAAAGCGAGGTTTAATTTTTGGCAGGGGTCTTAAAATAGTTCTATCTAGGGTGCGCACCCTAGTTAGGAAATACCTATTCAATAATGAAAAAAGTGTTTTAAAATGGGTATTTTTCGGTTCTCCAAGTGAAATCCATATACTTCGAATTCAAAATAACGTATACAATCACTTTTTTAAAGGTTCGTTCTACTCAAATATTCCAACGTTAAAACATTAAAACATATGTCGGAAGATTGCGTATAGCTCGACTAGAACTCGATTACAACAGCTCTTGCAACTTCTTCTGTGGACATTCTGTCATCAAGCTTGCTGATTACGCGTTCATGGATCTTTTAAGAATTCTTGGCATATAAAAAATACTGTTTCTACAAAAAGGGATATATTTTTACAAATTTCAAAGCGTTTTCTTTCAAATGACCATTATGTAAGACTAGTGAGCAAATATAGTTGAATATTACATGGAACATATTGAATCATGCATACACACGGAAATCGTTGTTAATATAACTAGTGTACGCACAAATGCTAAAATCGTTGAATCATTGATTAATGGTAGTACACTACGTCATCGCGCACCTGCTACTTCTTAGATATTATAAAGAAAAGGAAAATAATATAGCGCACCAAGTAATGGCTATTGTAATTATAAGAATTGTAAAAACAATTTATGATGTTAATGTCTCATGTATTTGTGGAAACGGGATAAAGTATTTTTCTAAACGGTCCCACCTAAATTATTTGCCGCAAAAATGCAAAAAAAACTTTATCCCCTTTTCAGGCCTTTATCATAGATTTCTAAATGCAAACTTTCTTCACAACAACATAGCATACAGTTGTAAATCCTTGGTACACTACATCGTGTTAAAATACTTATAGGACTTCATAACAAGAACAAGAGTGCAAAATTTCACAAAATACGCCCGTCTAAAGGTTTGGGATACCATGAGTGGCAAATTATATAATGGCAATAATTTTCTTTAAAATAAGCAAAATTTTTATAAATATGACATGTTGCACCATACACATTTTTCATCGAAATCCAGACAGCCTTGTGATCTGAGAAATATAAACTCTTCCAGCACACTGCATTTTTAGTCAATTTTCAATGTATCAAGGGGCATAAGTGAGAAGTGCCTGGGGCGATTATGCTGGTTATCGAACTTGACCAATATCTTGTGCCCATAAATATATGTACCCAGTTTGGTTAAGGTCGATTTGTAATCAGTCAACTTAGAGAGCAGACACTGTATCAAGGGGCATAACTCAAAAAAGCCTCGGCAAGATCTTATGCCCATAAACATTTTCACTAAGTTTGGTGAGGATCCGAATAAAACTGTTTGAATTAGAGTCCGTACATTATGCTGAATATTTAAAACGCACTTAGTGGCCATGTGAACCAGTTTTTGATCCTAAATAATCAATATTGGTAGTCGACATAGATATCATGTAGATGCAACTTCTGACCGAGTTTGGTGAAGATCTGATGTACACTATTTGAATAAGAGTCGGTATATCGTGTTGAATGTTGAAAATGCACAAAGTGACCATATGACCTAGTTTTTGACCCGACATAACCCATATTCGAACTTGACCTAGATATCATCTAGATGCAACTACTGACCAAGTTGGGCGAAGATCTGATGAATACTATTTGAAATAGAGTCCGGACAACATGTTGAATGTTTAAAATGCACTTAGTGACCCTATGACCTAGTTTTTGACCCGGCATGACCCATATACAAACTTGACCTAGATATCAACTAGATGCAACTACTGACCAAGTTGGGTGAACATTGGATGAATACAATTTGAATTAGAGTCCGGACAACATGTTGAATGTTTAAAATGCGCTTAGTGACCCTATGACCTAGTTTTTGACCCGGCATGACTCATATTCGAACTTGACCTAGATATCAAGTAGATGCAACTACTGACCAAGTTGGGTGAAGATCGGATGAATATAATTTGAATTAGAGTCCGGACAACATGTTGAATGTTTAAAATGCACTTAGTGACCCTATGACCTAGTTTTTGACTCAGCATGACCCATATTCAAACTTGACCTAGATATCAACTAGATGCAACTTCTGACCAAGTTTGGTGAAGATCTGTTGTACACTATTTGATTTAGAGTCCGGACAATGTGCTGGACGCCGCCCGCCGCCCGCCGCCCGCCCGCCATGGGGTTTCACATAATACGTCCCGTCTAAAGACGGGCGTATAAAAACTATAACAAAACGTTATAGGTAGACGAATTACAAGAAGCATATATTGGTTTATGTTTTTGTATGAAGTTGCTTTTTTCATAAAGGATATTGACTGTATATTGTATTCAATCCTCCATTATGGAGAGTATAACATTTTTACATGGTATGAGTAATACACATATATTGACAATCATGAGTATTTGACAAATGAATAAATTCATGTATATAGTTCATAACCACAAAGTAATATCATACCCTACATCAAACAAATACAATAAACCCTACATGTTAACAAATTCACGATACAACCACATTGAGCTTCAAATAGCATTTCAGATATTATGCCACACAACAGCTTATCTAGGTCAAACACCACAGAGATTTACTTACCTATCAACTATAAATAGATTCAGTCATCACCATTAGCCAATCAAATGGCCAGGATTAGCCAAACTAGTAATAGACACTACACTTTGTACTCGCAAACAGCTATAATAAACTAATACTCATTAGTATAATTTGTCTAGAAAAAGGCAATTTACCAGCGAGTCGAGAGATGATGATGATTACAGACAGAAGGTCCGGGGAGATCAACTGATGACATAGTGTACTACCATTGATACGCGAATGATTGATTGTCCGTGTGAATGTTGATACCATCTGCATGTAACTGATTTTATTACATGACGTATTTTTTATCACAGAACAATTCATGAATAAAAACCGGATGTTTCTTTTTGTTCAGTGCATTATCACAGTCATGTATAATCAAAAGAACCAGTGATCATTCCAGGCTGATAGAAACTTTTATCATGGCTCAATTAAAATTTGTCTGACCATGTTTCTCATAAGACATTTTTACTTTACTATTGGCATGAAGGTGAATCATCCAAATTGATGCTGTATACAGAATAACCTATAAACCTCTTGTACATTTTTTATATAAAAAGGCCTACGTGTATGTAGATATTTCAATCATGATACATAAAAACATGGCTTAATACTAAAAAATTTCCTTATCGATAAACATCTGAAGTTCGTCAAATTCAATGCAAAATGGTTACCCTATATCACGAAGTTGTTCACATTTAAACCCGTACACAGAGATTGAATGATTATTTTTTAAAAATAAAGTTACCAAAGTAATTAAAGTTTTAACCATATCAGGAAAACGAAGTTTAGAAGCAGGATGGAGATGTTGTGAAATTTCAATATCATGACATTTTCATATTCATTTAAAATCATGGAATTGAACCTATTTAGGTAAGATGGATTTCTTTACACTTGTTTACAGCATAATTATAAAGACCACTTAATTTCAAGAGGTGTTATTAGTAACACTACATTATATGATAAAATTTGACTCAAAAAGTGTCTGTAGTATATCTTTTATCTAACTTCTGCACCTTTATGTTATATCGATATTATTTTAATTAGTGCAAATAAATTAAATTTCTGAATATACAAGATATCATGAAGACTTTCTAGAAAAAAAGATATATACAAGTTCTTCACACTTTTAGAAACACACTGACATAAACAATAAAATGGCTAAAGGAGGGTCGTGGCAGAGGTCATTCAAGGAAACATACAGCCGCGGTTCTGAAGGTATAGATGAAATATTTTGTGATCCTTGTAAGAATGGAGGTAAATTGATTTTTGTAGAAGGATATTGTCAAATATGCAATGAATATCTGTGTAACATTTGTCTAAGAGTGCATAAAAACCAGAAGATGTCGAGGGGTCACTCAATCTTAAATAAAAGCCAAATGCCAAGAGAACAAACCTCATTAACAGACCAAGACCTTTGTGTAGAAGTCTGCAAGATACATCCTCCTGAGGTAGTAAGATTTTACTGTAAGAATCATGATGAAACAGGCTGTGTGGACTGTATGACTTTAAACCACAAAACGTGTAACAGAGATAGGGTGCCAGATATTTCTGATGGTTTTAAGGTAACAAGAGAATTCAAGCAGATACAACAAGGCCTTGTCAAATTTCATAAAGAACTTGAAATCATGAAAGATGCCTTAGATAACGATGTAAAGCATGTCAATGCAGTTTTTAACACCATTCAACATAAAATCACATCATTTCGTAAAGAGATCAATGATTATCTAGACCAGATACAGAAACAAATATCAGATAAAGCAGAAACATTAAAGAAAAAACAGGAATCAGAAATGAATAAATTGATCGCACAGAATGAATCCATGAAATTGGAACTTGAAGGAACACTTCAAAGAATACAGAATGACTTTGAAATCAATGGAAATTCTGTGTTTGTAGTCAGCAAACAAGCTAAGAAGAGATTGGAAAACATGCAAAGTGAAATCCAGGACATCGAACAATCAAGACAACAACAACAACTGCATGGATTCCTTCCGTCCACTGAAATAGAAAACATAATGTCAACAAAAACACCACTAGGAAGACTACACAAGCTACCAACTACAAATATCAAGGCATCATACAAAGAATCCATCAAAGTGAGAACTGATACTGATGACACAAAATGTGTTATTATCGATGGCACACTACTCAGATCAAACAGAATGGTTGTAACAGATATAAACAATAGAAGTATTAAGTTACTTGACTTAAGTATGAAGATGGTAATGTCAAGTTACAAATTTTCTAGTGAAGTATGGGGAGTTACTGCAGTCAGTACAGACGAAGTAGCTGTAGTACTACCTAATGAGAAGAAAATACAAGTATTTAATGCTACTTCTACATTTACCCTACAACATGAAATAAAAGTAAACAGTTACTGCTATGGTATTGCTTACAATGCTGGTAAATTTGCTGTTAGCTATATGGATGCGGATATATGTAGAGTAGATATCATTGATATGGAGGGTAACATATTGCACATAATACAACCTCAACAAGACAATAGAAGCATTCTGCAGAATCCATTTTATGTGACATTTGGACATGAGCATAACACTGTGGTTATATCAGACAATATCACCAACACTATTCGTGTTGTTACATTAAGTGGACAGATTCTCCGTACATACAAACATGAAGCATTAAAAAAACCTCGCGGTATAGTGATGACAGAAGGTGGTGTTCTCTTTGTATGTAGCTTGGGAACAGATTGTGTATATGTTGTATCACCAGACTTCAAGACAACTAAAATCCTGATCATAGGTGATAAAAATGTAGTGAATCCAAGCAGCATCACATACTGCAATACCAACCATAGACTGTATATCAGCTACAATAATAAAAGAGTCAAAGACTACATTATGCAAGTATATGATTTGATTTCATAAACAAAAGGTGAAACAAATCAATAAGCAGTAGAAAAACGGTTGATACAATATACCACACTTCATGCATGTTCTTCTACAAAGGGAATATGAAATAAAGACAAAACTGGGTTGAGTATATAATCATGATGGACATTACCTACCGAAGTTAAAAAGAAACAAATGAAGTTCTTTTGCTAGAAATATTTGGCTTAAAACTTCTCAATGACAATATTAGAAGGATCTATCTTGATTAATCAAATTATAGCGTGTAGTAAAATGATAGATAATTTTGATTAATGAAATGGTAAAAAAGATTGGTCTCATCAGAGTGAAATAATATGGTGTATTAAGTTAACGATGTACGAAGTTCTGTTTATGTTGCTGTTTCTTATTATGTCTTTTATTTTAGTGTCTGTCTATTATCTATTTCAGTATTTTTTATTTTAGGCTAGGTGTACAAAACTAGTTTAAACTACATGTAGATTCGCTGTAGACAGTTCCAAAGGCGATACTACTAGCACTGTACTCTTATTTTTGTATGTTTCTATGCGGTTTTAGGTGGGGGTGGGGGGAGCTTGGATGTTTTAGAAAAAAATCTAGGAATGCAATGTTATCTATACAATGAGACAAGCATGGGAAGGTAACGCGACATTTATAAAACCTGAACTTTCTGACAGAAAGACATAGTATGGAGATAAATGATGTGTTGTGTATCCGGATCCATAGATGTTTAGTGTATATTAAGATGATTTATTCATATCTACTTTCAAAAGCTTCTTTCAATCGCCTGTTTTTAGTTTAATACTGTACCATACAGGTAGTTTTTGCAGCTTTTTTGGTTACATAAGGAAACATTATCACATTTTATAGATATATTGATATACACTTCTACACCGCTACTTAGGTATTTTGATAATGTATGCGGAAGTTTAATCTTTGTAATTAGGACATTAAATTTTGGGCAAATTTAATATCCTTGTTTATTTAACTAAAAATGATATAAGTATCATTCTGAAGAAAACACTGCCGAACTCCATTTTAACTAATTAGCACCCACACTATAATGTCACTGTATAATAATAATAATTATGATAATACTATCTTTATTTTAAGTAGGTGAACACATTACAAAATAAATGTTTGTGTGCGTCACTGTATAAACTGGATGTTTGTGTGTCACAGTACGTACTGGGTGTTAGTGTATGTCACAGTACTTAGTGTGTGTTTGTGTATGTCACTGTACATATTACTGGGTGTTTGTGTATATCACTGTACATACTGGGTGTTTGTGTGTGACACTGTACATATTGGGTGTTTGTGTGTATTTCACTTTACATTCAGTGTGTTTTGTGTATTTCACTAGACATACTGGGTGTTAGTGTATGTCAATGTACATACTGGGTGTTTGTGTATGTAACTATACATACCGGATTTGTTTGTATGTTACTGTACATATTGGGTGTTTGGGTATGTTACTGTACATACTGGGTGTTTGTGTATGTTACTGTACATACCGAGTGTTTGTGTATATCACTGTACATAATGGGAGTTTGTGTATGTCACTGTACATACTGGGTGTTTGTGTATATCACTGTATATAATCGGAGTTTGTGTATATCACTGTAAATGCTGGGTGTTTGCTGGGTGTTTGTGTAAGTTTGGTCATAATACGTTTTACCTTGTAATATGTATGCCTCGTAGCATATTCATTGCACAGTATTGGTCAGCATGCATATAGCTGCGTTTTTAAGGTAAAGGTAACAACAGTCCTTTGTTAGGACCCAAATCATACATTTTCATCTAATTTTACGTGGTTTAATTAAGAAAGGCGGCGGCCGTGGTCCTGTGGTAAGTGCGCTGGACTTGTAACATAGCAATTCGGGTTGGAATCCAGGTCGCGGCAGGCCGTGTCCCTATATGTTAGCTTGATTTATATCTCTGCAATCACGATTGATAATGTTTGTATCCTCAGCAAAAAAAGAAACTTTACATTATTCATGTATTGATACTTCAATGCTCATTAAAGAAATAACCAAGGACAGACATCGTGACATTTAAACTGTCCTCCCCGTTGAAGAATTCCAGGAAAAACAACTCAGAATTACTGAACGGAACGGGGGAATAACTGATTTTTTTTAAAAACGGCATTATGGGTATTCAAACTATCCGTTCATGGGCGGTTGACCTGTTTTAATGTTGTGAACATCAATACACGTATTGTTGTAAAGAAAAACAAGTTTGATACTGAAAATGTCTAACCCTGATTAATGCAGTTTGAGTCAAACATTGATGTGTTTCAAATTACCTCCCTGTGAATTAAAATAAGAACATATTTACTGTTGCATATTTGGTCAACTGTTTGCATAAACTGTTAATTTCTTGAACGAACTGTGTCGGCGGTAGTCCACTGCATATCATACCACTAATTGTATCTATGCACGGGACCTTTAGGTGAATACTCAGGCAACTAAAGTTGCTTCAATGGAAATCTTACCTAAAATATGTAAAGTTTCTTTTTTTTGTTGAGTATATGTGATGTGTGTAACTTATTGCTTTCTCCACATTATATCTTGTTTCATTCTTTATTATGTATATATATATGTATGTATGCACACTTGTTTTTGTAGTATTAATAAATGCCTCATGGGTCACAAGGTTTAATAGTGAAATGTAACTATATATACATGTTTTCTTCCATTTGTGGAGAAGGTACGATTACATGTGGAAGGGTAAGTCAATGCAGTCCAGGAAACCAGGTTAGGTAAATCGGCTGTCATATGTAACTGAAATATCGTTGGCGTTAAACCCATTGAAACATATTACTTGTTTTGCAGTTAATGTTAATTGTAGTAATGTTGAATAATTGTATGTTCTACATGTTCACGACTTTTTTGTTCAGGACTAATGACAGCCTTTCCAGGGCTAATAACAACCAATTTAGGGCTTACCAGTACTAAAAGTCCTTTTTGGGACTTCAAACTATACTTCATACATGTGCATTTCTATTTTTTCTATTATTTTCAAATATTGATTATTTATAATGTGTCTTAAAAGCATGTGATATGAACCACAAATTATGTATATTTAGCGACGGCTAAAATCTATATTTAGTTCATTTGTAACGATTTTAAACGTGCTTTAAACTGTTTTACAATGGATCTGGCAAGTAACAAATGATGTAATTTCAACGATGGCTGATACACTTATTTAGTTGTAATTTAAGCTTGCTTTAAACTATTTTCATTTACATCATTGTATAAGGTTCCTTTTATGTATATTATTTTAACATTTTGAGACCATTAAAATAGCTCAGTTGTATTGGATGAGTCTTAAATATTATCTAGTCAGTTTTAAAATGTCACTTCCTTCTTCCCTGAAGTAACAAGAGAGACGGATGATAAAGGTAATACTGTTTTGTTGCGCAGCCATCGTATAAAAAGGATAAAAGATTAATAAGAACGAAGGGTAACTGATATAAATCGATAAACATTAGTTTGAATTAACAAAAATAAAAATATGTGAGACTAATCTCATTTACATTGTTTTATACAGAGTGTGTTGTAGCTGTCCTTCTATAATGCTAGTGTTTTGAGATATTTCCTAAGAGCTTCCTTACGATCTTGGATATCCCTTTTACATTCGTCATTATATGTGGGCTGGTCATGGTTTTTTGGAATATATCGAGGTTTGTGGGATTGAATTTTTAGCTGCCTGTGTGAGCAGGGAAGTAAAAAGGTCAGACACATCCTCCCTATCGTCTTAACTTTTCACGAGTAAGAGTCTGCTCGAAAAGGAGTTTGAAGTTTTCCCAGTTGGCTTTTACAATAATAATAGCTTCCATCGATTGGGTTGGCCATAACTCGGAGGGCATGCCGATGAAATGAAGATGGGAAGTGGTCACTTCCACAAACTTGTGTCATCTTCAACTTTCCATGTAAAATCTATCAGCAATGTTAGGCTATTCGGAGATAGATCAACAGTAGAGAAATATCATGGCCTGGTCCCGAGTGAGAGCATTTAGCACGTGTTGGATTGTTTTTATATTTGGTGTCATGACCGTACCACTGACATATTAAACGGCGCAACGGGTTGCCTACATATGCGTCAACCATGATAAAACCGAAACCTATTTTGATCGTGAAAGGAAGATTTGACGTCGGAAAGGTGATAATATAAGTATGTGTACATATTATCAACTTTAGTGTCATTTCTGATAATACTAATACGTTTAACCGATCGGAAAATATTAACATTCTATGACTACAACAGACACTTGCCTATATATAAAATACTTAATTTGATGGCAATTGATTTCATAAATGCCTGCAGATATAATGTTGGAACACAGTATGAGTAACACCATAATGTTTGCCTTGAAACAATAATGAGCGAGTAAAGTTAGCAAAATAACATCTTATTGTGGAATTGATAGTTTTATTTTACTGAATTAGATATTACTGACCCACAAGAAAATATAACTTGTCAGTTGTCAATCTACTAGAATCTCAACCTCTTCTCTCTTGATTAAATCTAGTTTTACATTAAACAAACTCCCTAAATCATACCATTCCCATTTAATACATAGTTTGCATTTGACTTTAAGGTGTATTTTAAAGTTGACTATAAAATCATGACAGCACATGTTTATTAAAAGTAGCATGCGAAAGAAATTTAACTCTCATTACTTGTCTAACTTAGATATTTTAAGCGATATCTGAATACAATGATAGAATATATGACAATGACAAATTTATACATACATGTATGTAATACATTCATTTATGGCATGGCTTGTGCTATACAAATAATCGATATACATGATTGAATGTGTTAAAAAACTGAAAGTGTTAACAAAGACATGTTTTAGGTAGGATATTCAATGTAATATATGATCAGCCAAATATTTGTAATACAATCATTGAAAGTACTGAGCAAATAAACAAGTATATTATGGAAATTAAAACTCATTCCTAAATAGCTTAAAATCGAGCAATTCGTCATTGTGTAAAATGAAAATGGAATATCACTGTACCAGTACTAAGTTCATATACATTTTCAGTTAAAAGAAGATGGCTCAATATGTGGTAGACTACAACGTAGAATAAATAAATATTTTTAGCTATCGAAGTCATAAAAAGTAAGAACACTATCTGGTCTGGACTATGCTGAAGACACTTGGGAACATGCAAAATGATGGAACATTTGATGAAGCTGCAGGGTATTGTCAAATTTGACAAGATTGCAAAAGCTAATCAACTTCAAACAAAGAGTGTCCGTGATCAGATAAAGGCTATTCAGAGAAAACTGACATATCTTCAAAAACGCCTCACAACAAACATGGATAATACAGCCAATCTATTTGTACTGGCAAATGAGTCACGCACACAGTTAGTGACACTTAACAATGAAATAAAAACCGTAAAGGAAGCACAGATCAAATGTGTTGAATTCATAAAGAATGCTCCACTTATAGAAGAATTGTCAACAGAAGAATCACTAGGTAAATTAAAACATTCCGATGTACCAATATCTCCTAGAACGCAACACAAACTTACTGATGACATTAAACCTAAGCATATAACAGACATAAGTATGGATGATTGCTGCAGCAAAAGTGAAAGCTTTATAACTGGTATGGTGCACGTGCTCGAGAATGTTATCTTATGCACTGATTGGTTCAACAATTCAGTCAAGCTTGTTGATATGGAACATGGTAAAATATTATCCAAAGTCTCAGTGATGGACCAACCATGGGATATAACATCAATAACTCACAATACACTTGCTGTCACACTTACATACATACATAAGGTCCAGTTCCTTGAAGTTACAATCAACAACTTAACAAAGAAGGAGTGTATTAGTATAAATGGATCATGTCGTGGTATTGACTGCATTGATGATAAACTTGTTGTATCTTATGAAGAACCACCAAAGGTTGAACTTTTAGATTTCCATGGTAATGTTATGAAACTTGTGCAAAGTGACAGAGAAGGGCACATTATATTTAAGTGGCCGTTTTATCTTGTAATGAGTCATGATGGTGGGAGTATCTATGTGTCAGATTACGGACATAAATCCATTATAAAAGTAACATTGGATGGAACAGTACAAGCTACTTACAAAGACTCAGATCTAACTAACCCAGAGGGAATGTTTGTTTGCAGTGATGGGTCTGTGTTGGTTTGTTCCTCTACGACAGTACATGTTATATCAGAAAATTGTAAGAAACAGAAGATATTGATCAATAAGAAGGATGGTGTATGTTTTCCCTCTGGAATATGTTATGATGAAGACAATGGTATGATTTGTATCAGTAAGTTCGCTGGTGAATTCATGTCTGATGTCATTCAAATATATAGATTTAAGGGATTGGAACAGTGATATGTACAGTGATATGACTATTATCAAGGTTCTATGTGCTTAATACATCTGATCAAAGTACGTAATAACTATTTATAAATATATGTAGGAATACAATATTGTCATTGAACATACTAAAAAATCAAATGACTTTCAAAAATAATGTGTGGAAACAATTAATGTTCTTTATGTCTTGTATCAGAAATTCATCGGCGTAAACTCAATATTGCTGAAATTATTCATTATGTAGACAGCTGAAACAATTATCAGTAGCATGGGTCAATATTATGAAACTTAAGACTGACTTTGATTATACGTGTTAAACAATAGCATGTTCTTGTGGTATTAGATTCATTA
Source organism: Lutraria lutraria (assembly GCA_964023205.1). Lineage (NCBI taxonomy): Eukaryota > Metazoa > Mollusca > Bivalvia > Venerida > Mactridae > Lutraria > Lutraria lutraria. The sequence continues at coordinate 3,379,412 of OZ026846.1, read as the reverse complement.
TACTGAACTTTTCTGACTAATCTACTCAATGCTCCTAAATGTTTATGGTATTAAAATGATATCGCCCAAGAAACATTTATCTATGATTCATATATAAAATATTAGTTTCTGAAGAGTATTCAAGGTGATGTTTATTTTTCTTTATTAAGTAAGATTGATATTTCGACATTATGGGTATAAAAGCTTACGTAAGGGAATGGACAGTATTTTGAATGTTTTTCCAGTATTCCCTTTTAATCTATTTTCTAATAAATGGGAAGAAAGCCTCATCAGACACGGTGGAGATAAAATTACCATAAACACTGTGACAAATTTTAATTAAGAATTGGATAGACAATTATTACTACGTTTGATAGTGGACAAGCTAGAGGACATTAGTCACTTCATGAGTTCCCAAACCATGTCTCCTTGTATCTGGTAACAATCTGGCAAGTTCAAGAGAACCTACGCTCAGTCCAGCCTGATAGAGTACCATCCATCTCACATCAAGGTTTGATTAAGATTCATATCATCACGTTATATCTTCAGATTATCAACTGTTCCTTAATTTACCTGCTTTTAATGTGGTTTATCCCACTTCACGCAGTATAAAAAATAAAATCATTTACCTTATGGTACCATTCTTTCCTAAACATATAGATATGTTAAGCATGATACAAGAAAATGTAATATGTGAACATATATTTTTAGCACATACATACAGAATTTCTCTGACCAAAGATATAAGACAATCGTTTTATGACTTTAATCCTGTTCTGGTTGACTTGTACCCATATAATAAACTACTGGTTAATATAATTTCTAACATAATCCAATCGAATGATTACTGTAAACTTGTAATTGCAATTCAATAATGTGAAAGTAGCTGCTAAAATAAAGGTTATAACTATGTTCATGTCATCATCATTTTTTGTGAGAACACAGATAGGTGTTCAGTATTCCTATCAAATTTCTAAACAATAATCATTAGGAAAAATTTAATTCAATACAAATTGGTCATCATATGAATTATTAAAGCCCCATTAGGATGTTAAAATTGAAGTAGGTCTTATTTTACCTATATAGATGTCCTGTCAGTGAAACTGACTTTAACTTGCCATAGAAACGTTTAAAATGTTCTATTTTAATCACGAAGTACATATAACAAGAGGGCCATGATGGCCCTATAAATGCTCACCAGGAGAAAAGGTCATTTGGAGATTAACATTGTTGAAGTTTTTATATACGAGTCTAAGTAAGATCAAGTGACCGATCTGGGCCGTTTTTTATCCCATGGCCATTATATGAACAGATTTAAAAGAGGTCCATTAGACAAAGCTAGATACCAAATATCTTAGCTCTAGGCCTTGTGGTTTCGGAGAAGATTTTTTAAAATTTTCCTATATAAAATAGAATAAACCCCAGGGCAGGGCTAATTTTGACCCCGGGGCCATAATTTGAACAAACCTGGTAGAGGTCCACTAGACAATGCCACATACAAAATATCTAAGCTCTAGGCCTTGCGGTTTCGGAGAAGAAGATTTTTTTTAATTTCCTATATAAGTCTATATAAATCAAGTGACCCCCGGGGTGGGGCCAATTTTGACCCTAGGGCAATAATTTGAACAAACTTGGTTGAGGTCCACTAGACAATGCTACATACCAAATATCTTAGCTCTAGGCCTTGTGGTTTCGGAGTAGAAGATTTTTTTAATTTTCCTATATAAGTCTATATAAATCAAGTGACCCCCGGGGCGGGGCCAATTTTGACCCTAAGGCAATAATTTGAACAAACTTGGTAGAGGTCCACTAGACAATGCTACATACCAAATATCTTAGCTCTAGGCCTTGTGGTTTCGGAGAAGAAGATTTTTTAAATTTTCCTAGTATATAAAATAGAATAAACCCCAGGGCAGGGCTAATTTTGACCCCGGGGCCATAATTTGAACAAACCTGGTAGAGGTCCACTAGACAATGCCACATACAAAATATCTAAGCTCTAGGCCTTGCGGTTTGGAGAAGAAGATTTTTTAAATTTTCCTATATAAGTCTATATAAATCAAGTGACCCCCGGGGCGGGGCCAATTTTGACCCTAGGGCAATAATTTGAACAAACTTGGTAGAGGTCCACTGGACAATGCTATATGCCAAATATCTTAGCTCTAGGCCTTGTGGTTTCGAAGGAGAAGATTTTTTAAATTTTCCTATATAAAATAGAATAAACCCCAGGGCAGGGCCAATTTTGACCCCGGGGCCATAATTTGAACAAACCTGGTAGAGGTCCATTAGACAATGCCACATACAAAATATCTAAGCTCTAGGCCTTGCGGTTTGGAGAAGAAGATTTTTTAAATTTTCCTATATAAGTCTATATAAATCAAGTGACCCCCGGGGCGGGGCCAATTTTGACCCTAGGGCAATAATTTGAACAAACTTGGTAGAGGTCCACTGGACAATGCTATATGCCAAATATCTTAGCTCTAGGCCTTGTGGTTTCGAAGGAGAAGATTTTTTAAATTTTCCTATATAAAATAGAATAAACCCCAGGGCAGGGCCAATTTTGACCCCGGGGCCATAATTTGAACAAACCTGGTAGATGTCCATTAGACAATGCCACATACAAAATATCTAAGCTCTAGGCCTTGCGGTTTGGAGAAGAAGATTTTTTAAATTTTCCTATATAAGTCTATATAAATCAAGTGACCCCCGGGGCGGGGCCAATTTTGACCCTAAGGCAATAATTTGAACAAACTTGGTAGAGGTCCACTGGACAATGCTATATGCCAAATATCTTAGCTCTAGGCCTTGTGGTTTTGAAGGAGAAGATTTTTTAAATTTTCCTATATAAAATAGAATAAACCCCAGGGCAGGGCCAATTTTGACCCCGGGGCCATAATTTGAACAAACCTGGTAGAGGTCCATTAGACAATTCCACATACAAAATATCTAAGCTCTAGGCCTTGAGGTTTCGGAGAAGAAGATTTTTTTAATTTTCCTAATATAAGTCTATATAAATCAAGTGACCCCCGGGGCGGGGCCAATTTTGACCCTTGGGGAAAAATTTGAACAAACTTGGTAGAGGTCCACTAGACTATGCTACACACCAAATATCTCAGCTTAAGGCCCTGTGGTTTTAGACAAGAAGATTTTTTAAGTTTTTTTCTATTTGTTGCCATAGCAACCAGAATTTTTAATGAAATTTAATTTTTTGAACAACTTTGAAAGGGGACCACCCAAGGATCATGTAGGAGGAGATGTTTATTTAAGTAAACATGGACGCCACGTAATCGTAACGACGCACGACGCACGATGGACGCAGGGCGATCACAAAAGCTCACCCTGAGCACATTCGTGCTCTGGTGAGCTAAAAATGCAACACAGTATTTTTACAATGATATTGCAAAAAATAAGAAAAAGCACCTGATAACACGAGATGTGGCTAAAGAAAGGCATTATGTAAATATGGTTTTAGCGAAGGTGCACCAAAAAATGCATGTTTATGCCTATCAGTCTACATTTAAACCTATCCACAGATGATTTTTAGATTAAAGCTACCGAAATGGTTAAAATCTAAACGTTACCTAGACAAGGAAGTTTAGACGCAGGACGGAGACATTGTAAAACTTATTATCAAAATATTATGAGAGTGAATCAATTCGGGTAAGACACTAACATTACACTTGTTTAAATCATAATACAACAATAACTTAAGATTAGTTTTATTATGACTAGTTTAAGATAAGGTACGTTTCTGTTAACATGTTTCTAATCATCTAGGGTTGTCTGGTGGACTTCTGCATAAAACCATGTCAGTAATGTATATTTATCTAATTTATGCACCCTTATGTTTATGCACTTTTATTCTTAATTGTTATTTAGTTTTGTACGACAAAGTCTATTTTACATAGCTTTGATTAAATGCCTGTATATCTAAATATTGAACCCATTTATTAAATCTGTCATAAACTGTTAAACTATCAAACTGATATCAAAGGGAGATAACAATTACTGTAGCTGTATATGAATACAATGCAACCTCTCCGGAGCAACACCCTTTGGGAGAAGCAAAATTATGTTGTTGTTGAAGGGAGGTTGTTGCTCTTGAGATGTTGCACTGTCGTACATATAAAATAGACAGGACTGAATTATATCACTAAAATTTACTACCCATCCTAATAAAAGTATTATTATATACAAATTCAATAGAATCATCGTTCAATGAATCCAGCCTAATACTATCCATTTCTCATCCAGATAAGATTTAAAGTATCATTTCCTTCAGAAAATGCGTTCTGTAGAGCTCTATGTACATGAATACTATACTATCAAGGCAATCTCAATTAGATGGCGATGGCACTAAAAGACAAGACTGAAAGTTCTACAAAGTAAATTGCCAATTTTCGACAAAACTTTGTTAAGAGTTCATTACCTTCTTATTTGTACACTATTTGTATACAGTGGAGAGTATATATTCTCTCCCTGTAACCGTAAATTAAATATATGATTAGTATAATATCTATATATAGTGAATGATACATGATGTCTCCCTGTACCTGTTATTTGAATATATGAGATGGCATAAATATTTTCCAGGTAAAAAGCAACGACACAAAAAAATATCGGATACGAACAGACACAAACAATCACATGGCTGAAGGAGGGTTAGGTCAGAGGTCATTCAAGGCCTCATTCAGTCAGGGGTCTGGAGATGCAGATGAAAACTTTTGTGAACCTTGTAAAATTGGAGGTAAATGGATTGCTGTGGAAGGATATTGTCAAATATGCAATGAATATCTTTGTGTAAACTGTCAAACAGTACATAAAAACCAGAAGATTACTAGAAGTCATAGCATCTTAAATAAAAGTCAGATGCCAAGAGGACAATGCTCTATTACGGACCAAGACCTCTGTGTGGAAGTCTGCAAAGCACATCCTCCTGAGATAATAAGATTTTACTGTAAGACACATGATGACACAGGTTGTGTGGATTGCATGACTTTAAACCACCAAACATGTAACAGAGATAGGTTGCAAAATATTTCAGATGGTTTCACGGCAACAAAAGAATTCAAGCAGATACAACAAGAACTTGTCGTGTTTCATGAAGAACTTGACAATATGACACATGCATTAGATAAAAATCTGAAGAATATCAATACAGTTTTCAACACGATTCAACATAAAATCGTATCTTTTCGTAAAGAAATCAATGATTATCTAGACCACATACAGAAGCAAATAGCAAATGAAGCAGAAATACTAAAGAAAAAACACGAATCAGAAACGAAAATACTGATTGTACAAAATGAATCCATGAAATCAGAACTTGAAGAAACACTTCAAATAATACAGAATGATATTGATGTTAATGAAAATTCTGTGTTTGTAGTCAGCAAACAAGCTAACATGAGATTGAATACTATGAAAAGTGCTCTCCATGACATAGAACAATCAAGACAACAACAGCTGTATGTATTCTTTCCATCTACTAAAATAGAAAATCTAGTATCAACAAAATCACCATTAGGAAAGTTATCCAAGGTACCAAGCACAAATACCAAGGCATCATACAAAGAGTCCATCAAAGTGAGGACTGACACTGATGTTGAAAAATGTATTACCTTCTATGCTACACTTCTCAGACCAGACAGAATGGTCGTTACTGATACATTCAATGAAAATGTTAAGCTATTGAACTTAAGTGACAAGAGAGTTGTATCAAGTTACAAACTATCTAGTTCACCAAGGGGAGTAACTGCAGTCAGCACAGACCAAGTAGCTGTGACACTACCTATTGCGGGGAAAATACAATTTCTTAAAGTTACTTCTTCGTTTACCAAACAACATGAGTTACAAGTTAACGAGAATTGCTATGGTATATCATATCATGATAGAAATTTTGCTGTTAGCTATATGAATAGAGGTATAGGCAATGTACATATCATGGACATGATGGGTAACATACTTCACATAATACAACCCCAACAAGACAAGAAAAACATTCTGAAGCAACCGTATTATGTTACATTTGGACATGATAGCAATACTGTAGTTGTATCAGACAACAAGACCAGCACTGTTCATGTTGTTACATTTAGTGGACAAATTATCCGTACATACAAACACGAAGCACTGAAACGACCAGGTGGTATAGTGATGACAGAAGGCGGTTTTCTATTTGTATGTAGCGGCGAGAATAGTTGTGTGCATATTGTATCACCAGACTTCAAGACAAGTGAAATCATCATGGATGATGAAAATGTACAAAGCCCTACCAGCATCACATACTGTGATATCAATAATAGATTGTACATCTGTAGCCGCAATGTAAGAGACGGAGAGAGCAATATTCTTGTATTTGAATTAATTGATTAAACAAATTATTTCATGTTTCCTATACAGAAGAATGTATATACAGAATCAGATAGAAATGAAAAACTATCACATGTATTAACAATGTAGGGATTCCTACCAGCATAACATATTGCGGTATCATTATAACATGAACATATGTGACTTTAAGTCAGGAGATAAAAGAAACAGTTTACATTTATTTACATCATATATAAATTGATTATACATAAAGTGTATGTTTCACATGCAGAAGAATGTCGACAGTGTCAGATCCACTCCTAACTATTTTCTACTGCTTCTTTCAAATGAAGAAAATGGGATCAGAAAAAACACACTGATTAAATTCACCACATAATGTACGTGATATTGACAGCCATCAATAAGTCTTCATAAAAAAGATTGAAAGAAGCAGATATCTTAATAAAAAGGAAAACGGAAAACACACAGCTGTAATTGTACAACCATTCTGGACTGTAGGTTCACACATAACAACTGAGAATCAAGAACAAAAGAGAATTGCTTGTAATTTCAAATACGGAGTCTTAGCATCTCAGGTGAAAGAATCGAAAAAAGAAAAAGAAGAAATTACTAGAATGGAGACAAAAACTTGTTCGAATGCATTTTTGTTAGCTAACATTGGTAAAATAACTCACATTTTCACAAAAACTGTGTTAAGGTAGTATTGTGATTCACTGCAGAGATATATTCAAGAGAGATTAGGAACAGTTTTAGTGTATGGCACTGTACAAACTGGGTGTTTGTGTATGTCACTGTACAAACTGGGTGTTTGTGTATGTCACTGTACATAGTGGGTGTTTGTTTATGTCACTGTACAAAATGGATATTTGTGTATGTCACTGTACATACTGGGTGTTTGTGTATGTCACTGTACATAGTGGGTGTTTGTTTATGTCACTGTACATAGTGGGAGTTTGTGTATGTCATTGTACAAAATGGATGTTTGTGTATGTCACTGTACACACTGGGTGTTTGTGTATGTCACTGTACATACTGGATGTTTGTGTACTTTATTGTACATACTGAGTTTTTGTGTATGTCACATTACATAATTGATGTTTGTGCATGGACCTGTACATACTGGGTGCTTGTCTATGTCGCTGTACATACTGGATGTCTGTGTATGGCGCCGTATATACTGGATGTTTGTGTATGTCACTGGCATATTGGATGCTTGTGTATGTAACTATATATATTGGGTGTTTGTTTAGGTAACTGTACGTACTGGGTGTTTGTGTGTATATAACTGTATATAATGAGTGTTTGTGTATGTTACTGCTCATACCGTGTGTTTTGTATGTTATACACACACTGGGTGTTTGTGTATGTCACTGTACATACCGGTTGTTTCTGTTTGCCACTGTGCATATTAGATGTTTGAGTATGTCACCGTACATACTAGGTGTTTGTGTATGCAACTGTACATACTGGGTGTTTGTTGTATGGTGCATGCCTCGGAGCATATTCTTAATTTCATTGAAGAGTATTCGTCAACATTCGTGTTGCTGAGTTTTTGTCGGGATAGGGGTAGCAACAATCCATTTTATGAACCAAAGCATACATTTTGGGGTAATAAACAGCCATTTTTAGTGTTAACAAAATGCCCCTTTCAGGGACAACACACTATCTGCATTTTATTAGATATCCTTGATTCTTCGTTTTAGTCTATTGGACAACTGAAATTACTTTTGATTGATAGCTACATTTTAAAATTTCAGTTATTCGGAGAAATGTTTTATAATTAATGTAGGAAATGTATTTATGTTTGTATCTACTTTCACGTGGTTTAATTTGGAAAGGCAGCGGCCATGGTTCTGTGGTAAATGCGCTGGACAAATAACATAGCAATCCGGGTTGGAATGCAGGTCGTCGTGGCAGGCCATGCCCCTATATTTTAGCTTGATTTATATATTTGCCATTACTATTGATAATTATATGTATTTGATACATGTAATGTATTGCCTTCTCCGCATCATTTATCTGTTATGTATACATATGTGTACGTATACTTGTTTTTGTTGTATTCATAAATGTATATGTCCTCATTGGTCTCTAGGCTTAAAGGATATACTGAAATTTAACTATATGGGACAATTTAACAAAAATGTCGGTTTTCCTCCATGTGAGGAGAAGGTCCGATTCCATGTGGAAGGGTAAGTTAGTACTTGTACTGGTAGGAATGCAGTCCAGGAAAACGGCGTTAAACCCACTGAAACAAATTACTTCATAATACTTCATCTGATGCAGTTAATGTTGATTGTAGTAATGTTGAGTAAATATATGTTCTTAGCATGTTCATGGGTGTTTTGTTCAGGACTAATGACTGCCTTTCCAGGGCTTATAACAACCAATTTAGGGCTTACCGGTACTTAAAGTTCTTTTTGGGACTACAAACAATATTTTACTCATGTACATGTATATCAGTGTTCAAAATGTATCTATGTGTCTATTTAAATCATTTCACTTGGTTTAGTTTTGAAAACATATTGTTCTGCATTTAGTGTAAATTGTTGGAACGTTGAGTCATCATATTTATATCAAGGATTTTTATGGTATTTATTTAGTATAAAATTTTGCTCACACGTGCATTGCTTCAGGAAACAATTCTCATTCTGCGCCATACTCCGTGTTAAATTGTTGTTTAATATTTATTAGTTGTTTGTAGTTTTAATATTATCTTATAACAAACATTGTATTATTGCATAAGTATTCTGTTATGATTAACGATTATACTTATTGCTCTTATCATTGATTTCTATATGATTTCCAAATCTCTTGTTTTTCTATTATTTTCAAATATTGATTTATTACAAGTATTAAAAGCATGTGCTATAAACCACAAATTATGCATATTTAGCGACGGATAAAATATTGATTTAGTTCACTTGTAACGATTTTTAATGTGCTTTAAACTGTTGTTACACTGTATTTTGTATGTGATATAAAGAATAAATTATGTAATTTTAACGATGGCTGATACACTTATGTAGTTCACTTGCAAGGATTTTAAGATCGTTTTAAACTATTTCCATTTACATCATTGTATAAGGTTATTTTGGTGTATATTATTATAACAATTTGAGACACATGTAGTTAAGTTGTATTGGACTAGTCTAGATAATAATTATTTAGTTTTAAGTTTTAAAATGTCAATTCCTTGTTCCTTGAAGTTACAAGAGAGGCTGATGATTGAAGTAATATGAATAATGTTTAATTGTGATTTATGGCGCATCCATAGTATACAAAAGGATAATATACATAAATAAGAACGAATGATATGTATTGGTTGAAATTAGTTTGAAGTAACACAAATGCAAGTATGTGAGACTAATCTCATTTACATTGTATTATATAGAGTCTGTCGAAGCCGTCCTTCTATAATGCTAGTGTTTTGAGATGTTACCTCAGGGCTTCTGTTCGATTTTGGATATCCCTTTTACATTCGTCATTATAACTAATCTTGTCATGTTTTTTTTTTAATTTGTCAAGGGTTGAATTTTTTGCTGCCTCTTTGAGCAAGAATGTAAAAAGTTCATACGCATATACTCAGTATCGGCTTACTATTCACGAGTAATAGTCCGCACGTAAAGGAGTTTGCATTTTTCTCAATTGGCTTTTAACAGTTTCCACGGAATGGGCTGTTCATAGCTCGGAGTGTATGCCGATGAAAAAAGATGGGAAAGTGATCACTTCCATCTCCAGCTTTCCATGTAAAACCTTCTAGCAGCGTTAGGCTACAGATCAAGAGTAGGAATGGATCCTGTTGCAGGATGTAGATAGTTGTTTGCATTGATAGCATTCATAATTGATCGATATTATTTATAAAATTTCCAATTTCGGTTATTCTGTGATTGGTATTATCACAGCCCCATGTAATGTTACGATCATGTTAGAAAGGGTAGTAGTATATTATTTTTGTGAAGCTGTCGTTAGAGTCGTTGTTTTGGTTTAGATAGGGAAGGTTTAGAAGTAAAACGGGAGGGATTAGATGTGCTATGAATGGTTTTAGATGTAGGGGTGTAGATGTAGAAGAAAACATTATGAAGCGCGGGTGGTTTTTTATGTTGGTTTAGATTTTTAGACTGAACAGTCTTTGGAATAGGATGAGAAGACTAGTAATTGAAAAAGAGTCGTGTATTGTCACATGTTTTGGTATCATGGTCTGGTCCCCCGTAGCGCATATTGGATGTTTTTACATTTCTCGTGATGGTCGTACCACTGGCATCTAAAACAACGCAGCGGGTTGAGTACATATACGTCAACCTTAAAAGAATGAAAACCAATGTTGATGATGGAAGGAAGATTTGGTGACGGAAAAGTGAGAATATAGGTGTATGTAAATTGTATCTACTTGAGTGCTATTTCTGATAAACAGCCTGCGTCAGATTTCTTTTCATCTCGACGAGAGATTCACAGTAGATCCATACAACGGATTACGCCCTTGCATGTGTTGAGCGTTTCATGTACGAGGGGTGATCCAGAAATAACCGGACTACCTCTGTAATTTTTTTATACGTGATATTATTTCCATGAAATTTTGTGTAAATACACATCCACCCTAATCAAACCCAGAAACGAAACTGAAAAATTTCTGGAAAGAGAAATTATATGTTTAATCGTCGCTATAGCAACCTATGTGGCGTATTAGTGGGGCAGGTATCACTTCAAAGATAAATTTGTAAAGTTGACGTAAATAATTTTCATTTCCACATGAGAAATATCGGCGCAAATAAGCCTGTGCCTAACACAATGTGTGTGACATCATATTATGAAATATCGAAGTGATTACTGTTACCGTTAGTAAACAGCAACATTTAATGTGATACTATCTGTCATCGAGCATGACATCATCAGAATCACAAAAAATACGCGCCATAATACACTTTTACTCTCAGCATGGACATTCACTAACTACAACGCACGACATGAATAATAAAACATTAGCGGGAAAGACAATGTCACTAACGCAGATTTTTTAGTGGCATCAGAGGTTCTGAGACAGTAGAGTTTTGTTAGAAGATGCGGAAGGTGGGGCCGTAAAACTTCCGCAGACGTGACGCTTGTGAGCGCTGTTTGAGACATCATCTGTTCAGTGACAGACGCATCAGTCAGTGTCTTTCATTTAACAGAAAACATTTATGAAACTGTTCAGCGATGTATTACAAAACAGTAATACATGAAAAAAATGTGATAGACATTTTGGGGTTTATTACATAATTTTTATTGCATACAAAGGTTGATCATACAGAAAAGTGATTGCGAACGTAACGCCACATCAAGCAACATGTTAAGTTGACGTTGCCCTGCTAGTCCATACCATGGTGTCTGTCAAATAATAGTGTGCAAATGTCACTCGATCATTATTTCTGAAATGTTCAGATGTCAATTATTAAAGATTGAAAATCATAATGTGTGATTTTCGTTATTTTTTCTCATTTTGTTAATAAGTTATAGACTCAGTCCGGTTATTTCTGGATCATCCCTCGTATACACACTGAAACCCTTGCTCCAAAGAAGTTTTCTGTTGAAAACAGTTTTTTTATTGTTGCGTTGTGGAAGATTCCACAATACACGTATCATTTTTACCGATTATGGTATTCACAGAAACACATCAATGATATACCTTAAGTGAAAGGGTTAGACTGGACAAATGTATGTTCTGCAGGCTAAAACTATCTTTAGGAGATTAGAAGTGTCTATCAAAGACCAAATATATCATTAGATTAGTCCATGAGACATCACCTTCAATACGATTTAAAAAAAGAGAAGTCTTCACGACAAAGGCAAGACATGGTGACGGCACAGTATGGAGCAGGTCTTACCCCTCACTCAGTATTATGACAGCTGGTATATTCTAGTCCCTCACCCTGCTGGCAGACCCTGACTAACAGCATGGCTAATGTAGGTATTGAATAACTTAAATACACTGACAATGTAGATACGCTGGTACTTATTGAAACAGTGCATTGTCAACGAAGGTACATATTTACTAAATAGCACAATACCAATATAAATGCGTAAGTACTGAATAGAATGTATTAGTAAATGTAAGTTCATACTTATCGGACAATTTAATAACATTTCATGGAAAAAACAGACACGGTTTCCTACTTCATACTTAATTTGAGAGCATTTGATTTAATAAATTTATGTAGATACAGTTTTGAAACAAGGAAAGGGTAAACACAATAGCTTAATCCTAATACAATAATGAAAAGAAGTTTACAGAATAGTATAGATAATGTTATTTAGTGTGGAATTAATACTTTTATTTTATTGGATTTGTTATTAATTGGCCCACGGAAGAGCGTAGCACGCACGTCAAGGTAAGTAACTTATCAGTTGTCAGTCTACTACAATCTCAGTCTCTTCTCCCTTGATTAAATCTAGTTTATGCACTAGATAAACCCCTTAAATCATATCATTCCCATTGAATACACTGTTTGCATATGACTAGAAAACATCTAGTTTTTTGTGTTATCAAAATAAATAACTTAAATATCTGACAAGGTCATTGGCATACATGTATGAAACGCATTCAATATGAAATGGCTTGTGCAATACACATCATCCATATGAATGGGTGATTGCATAACAAAACTTTAATTGTTAAGAAAGACATTTTATGTTGCGTCTTCAATGTTATCTATTATCAGCCAAATATTTGTAATACAATCATTGGATGATTTGAACAAACAGACAAGTATATATTACGGAAGTTTATTCCTAAATGGTTTAAAATCGAGCAATTTGTCATCTTGAAAAGTTAAAACAGAATATCTGAATAATTTATCACCATGAATGATTTGTACCAGTACAAAGTAGATCTGGAGTTCATATTGTTTTAGCTGAAATAAGATGGCTCAATATGTTGTAGACTACAGCGTTGATTAAGAATATGTTTACTACTATCAAACCTTAAATATTAATAACACCACGTTGATTTGATTAAACATGGCGGAACAAATTATCTTTCAATGACCAATTTATAAAGGATCAGCAGACTACAATGATGATACTTTCTGATGAGTACAACGCAAGAATACATTACAAATATATCGTTGGTAAGCTCAGGTCAATGAAGTCCTGTCAGATGAAGAAAGAACAGTCAGAGATGCATATACAAGTATAAAGAAAGCTGTTATGAACATAAAACAATACACACAAGACGTGAATACATATCTAGTCAAGACAGAACGTGTATTTTTGGCAGAGTGTGACAAGATTGCAAAAGCTTATTAAGTTAAATCAAAGAAAGTCAGAGATCATATAAAGGTTATTCGGACAAAACTGACATCTCTACAAAACACGCCTCACATCAAACATGGATTATACAGCCGATTTATTTGTCACGTACACAGTTAGTGACACTTGACACAGAAATGAAAATCGTTTAAGGAAGCACAGATCAAATGTATCAAATTAATAAAGAATGCTCCACTTCAACAGAAAAATCACTAGGCAAATTACAACATTGCAATGTACCGATATCTCATAGAACGCATCACAAACTTATTGATGACATTGAATCTAAGCATATAACAAACATAAGTATGGATGATTGCTGCGGCAAAAATTAAAGCTTTATAACTGGTATGGTGCACGTACCCGAGAGTATAATCGCATGCAATGATTGGTTTAACAATTCAGCCAAGTTTGTTGATATTAAACATGGTGACCAAAGTCACAGTGATAAACCAACCATGGGATATTACCTCAATAACTCACAATACGCTGTCACATTTACAGACATACATAAGATTCAGTTCCTTCAAGTTACAAACAACAACTTAACAAAGAAGGAGTGTATTGGTGTAAATGGACCATGTCATTGTATTGACTGCATTGATGATTAACTTGTTGTGTCTTATGAAGAACCAGCAAAGGTTGCGATTTTAGATTTCTATGATAATGTTATGAAACTTGTACAAAGTGACAGAGCAGTGACCAGTATATTTAAGTGGCCTTTATGTTGTAATGTATCATGTCTATGTGTTCGGTATTGAACATAAAGCCATTATAAAGTTAACATTGTATGTAATAGTACAAGCTACATACTAAGATTTAGATCTAACGTTCACAGGGGGAATGTTTGTTCACAAAGATTGATCTGTCGTGGTTTGTTTCTCTACGTCGGTACATGTTATACCAGAAGATTGTAAGAAACAGAAGATACTGATCAATGACAAGGATGGTGTATGGTTTCTCTTTGTTATATGCTATGATGACAACAATGGAATCATTTGTGTCAGTAAGTTTGCTGGTGAATTCATATCTGATATCATTCAAATATATATATTGGAGTTATTGGAACAGTGATATGTACAGTGATGTGCAAAGTGATATAGATATATCTAATCAATATACACTCAAACTTGTTTTAGCGGCCATGTCCGAATAAAGGTCATCCCGTCAGTACAGGCCATTCTTATAAAAACAGTCATTGATTACTTATATCAAAATGACCTCCAAATAAACGTCACCAATCAATATAGGCCACATTATGTTTTCCTCAGGGTGGCCTTTGTTCACAGGTCTTATTGTATATGTAACAATATATATCAATACAATGTACAATGCTGTCACTGTACATACTTTTTGTGTGCCAATAACTTTTAAAAGAAATGTGAGAAGACAATGTTCTTTATTTCATACATCAGAAATTTATTGGATTAAACACGATATTGCTGAAATTTTTCATTACGTACTCAACATACACATTTATCAGATCAATACAATAATATGAAACTTATGACTGACTTTGATGATTATTGTTAAATGTTGTATTTCATCCATAATACTGAACCTTTCTAAGTAATCTGTTTAGTGCTAGAAAAAACGTTTATGACAAAAAAAAATTCGCCCAAGAAACTTTTATTCAGACACATTTTCAAAACTTTGTATGAGTTGTTGCCTTTGTTGATACATAAAACTATTAGTTTCCGAAGACCATGCAAGGTGATTTTTTTTCTTTATGTAATTAGACTGATTCTCGAACATTATTGGTTCAAAACCTTACGTACGACAATAGACAGTGTATTGAGGAAGATAGTATTGTGTGGAGGGTGTGATGTTTTGTATGTATTTTTCCACCAATTATTTTTCTCATCAATTTTCAATTTTTGTAATAAATGGGATGAAAGTCTTATCAGACACGGTGGAGGCATAATGTCATTCAACACTGTGAACATGTTTAAATAAGAATTGGATAGACAAGTTTAAGAGTGGACAAGTTAGAGGTCATTAGTCACTACTTAAGTTCCAATAACATGTCTCCATGTACCCTTATTCGTTCTTAATACTCTGGTAAGTTCAAGAAATCCAGCGTTCAATCCAGCCTGATACAGTACCATCCATCTAACATCAAGGTTTGATTAAGATTCATATCGTCACGTTATATCTTCAGATTATCAACTGTTCCTTAATTTACCATCTATTAATGTGGTTTATCCAAATTCAAGCACTATATAGAATAAATCATTTAGCTTATGGTACTTTTCTTTCCTAAACATACAAATATTTTAAGCATGATACATATACCGGTACACATGACCTGTGAACATATTATAAACACATACCGTATTATACAGACTTTCTCTAACCATAGATAGGGCAAAGGTTGTATGACTTTAACCCTCAGCTCTGGAGACCTGTACCATACATAAACTAGCTAACCTAATTTCTAACATATTCCAATCAATTAATTACAATGAAATTGTAACTACAATGTGAAAGTATCAGCTAAAACATAGGTAATAATGATGTTCTGTTCATAACTATTATAATTTATTGTGAAAACAGATAGGTTTTAAGTATTCCTATCAAATTTCTAGACAATAGTGATAAGGACGAGATTAAACCTCGATACAAATAGATAATCATATAAAGTATTAACTATTCATATCTGGTGTACCAAAAAATGCATCTGCCACTAAGGGAGAGAACATTATCTTACAAATTCAGTGATAATTTTTAGTGCTACCGAAATAGATAATATTTATACCATACCCAGACAAGGAAGTTTAGACGTAGGACGGATACATTGTCAAAGTTAAATCTTAAGACAATTTCGTGTTCTTCAATAATCATGGCAGTGATAACATTTTGGTAAGCTAACTAACATTTCAATTGTTTAAAACATGATATTAAAACAACCTAAGATTAATTTTATTATGACTAGTTTAATGTTTTTGTTGATACGTTGCTAAATGTTACATGTCTGTAACCCAGCGATATCTGAAGAAATCCTGCATAAAAAAAATCTCCGTAAAATATATTTACCTAATTTGTTCACCTTTATGTTTTATTTTTAGTTGTTATTTAAGTTACGAGGGATGTTCGATAAGTAATGTGTATTGTGTAATATTTAAAAAAGAACCGACTTTTATGGTCAAAATAAATTTCCATCCTCTCAAAGTATGTCCCGTGGATAGAAATACAAAACTTCAGTCCGTAAATACATTTCTGAAATGCGTCACGGATGACTGATTTGGATGTACCTCAAAAACACTGACAAATAGATGAGCCAAGGGCTTGTCTGGAGTGATATCGACAACCAAATAAGAACTTTTTCAGTTTTTGAAAACTGAAAAAGTCGCAGGGAGCCAGATCTGGTGAGTACGATGTGTGCGACTAGACGGTTACCTTCTCCGACTTCAGAAACTGGTTTACAAAGCAAGATGAATGTGCTGGAGCATTATCATGAAGTAGGCAAACATATTAAAAGCCGTCAACTGCACGTTGGTTTGATAATATATCTTGAGCTTTCTAAGTACAACATCACGGTAATACCGACCTGTGTCACGTTTGCCATTAGGCATAGAAATTTGTTTTGCTATTCCTTCTCATGAGAAGAATATGGCATAGAATGCCTTCTTTGCTCATTGCCCTTTTGGCAACTACAGGCCGTTTTCTGCGTTTGATAAGCCATATCTTGTTTACAGTTGTCCTAACTGTCTTGATATAATGAACCCAAGTCGCTTTACCAGTACTAATGTTTGCAAATTGTCTATAGTTGAAATTTGGAAACTTTTTGAGCAATTGTTTTGCCGTTTGTACGCGTACCCTTTTTGACCATCTGTCAGTAGAGGGGGTATCCATATGACATCAATGCTTCGTACTTCATAAATACTCTTCAGAATGAAATTTACTCTCGATAGTGAAATGCCAACAGCTTTGGTAACATCGCGTATCGTATATCTGCTATCCCTTTCAGTTATTTCCCGGGCTTTTGAGACATCAGTTCATCCTGTTGCAGTCACCGGTCGTCCTGATTTTGCAGCATCTTTAACTGTCTCCGTGCAAGTAACTCTTTTTCCAACTACCATCTGTCACATAAGATACCTTAAGGGACCCACGAACTTACCCCAATAAGTTAAAAATTTGCCTCAAGGAACGACCGAGTTTTATGTAAGCTCAAATTTCTTAAAAATTCTCAACATGCTTTCCTACCATTTTTTCAACAGTGGTCAACGAGTGGCTCTCTTCAAATAAAGATTTGACTATTTTGTGTTGAACTTAATATTAATTTATATACTATTGTAAAGGTATTGAATAGAGCTATCCAGACGTATCAATATTAGTGAAATCGTGCATACTGCTTTCATGTTATAGTACAATACACAATACATATCGAACAACCCTCGTATTTTGTACAAACAAGTCGATTTTTACACAGCTTTGATTAAATGCCTGTATGTCTAAATATTGAACCAGTAATCTTTTGTCCATTACAGATAATCAAAGGGAAATAACACATACTGTAGCTGTATATGAATACTATATTAAAAAGACTTAACTTAACTAGATCCCTACATTTTCTTTGTCCAACCTAATTAATAAAGTCCACTTTACAACCTCAATCCAATTGAAACACTCGTTTTATAATCAATAAAATTATATACATGTACATTCTTCTTCCCATACGAATGAAAAATGAATAATAAAGTGCACATTATAAAGCCTTAGTTGAGTATCAAATTGGACAAAAAAAACAGTGACTCCACTATGTTGTGTGAAGTAAAGCTCTACAGACAGAATGGATTTTCATTAATATTGATGCAATGACATTGAAAAATGTATACTCCTTCGGTCTATATTTATGCTTTTGTGCATTTAGATTTACTTTGTTATGAAAAATTATGCCGAAAAATAAAATTGGTGATCGAGTTCAGTACATAATCTTTATATTTGTAAATTATATATGTATAAACAATGCAGAGTATATATTGTCTAACTGTTACTATAATTTAAATATTATGATATTTCATCATTAATTTCCAGGTGAAAAGTAATTACATTAAAAATCAAATTATTGGAACACACAGAAACACTTTTGGAAGTACACTGGTATAAGCAAGCACATGGCTGAAGGAGGGTCAGGGCAGAGGTCATTCAAGGACTCATTCAGTCAGGGGTCTGGTGATGCAGATGAAAGCTTTTGTGAACCTTGTAAGAATGGAGGTAAATGGATTGCTGTGGAAGGATATTGTCAAATATGCAATGAATATCTTTGTGAAAACTGCCTAGCAGTGCATAAAAATCAGAAGATAACCAGAGGTCACAGAATTTTAGATAAAAGTCAAATGCCAAAAGGACAAAGCTCTATTACAGACCAAGACCTCTGTGTGGAAGTCTGCAAAACACATCCTCCTGAGATAATAAGGTTTTACTGTAAGACACATGATGACACAGGCTGTGTGGATTGTATGACTTTAAAGCACCAAAAATGTAATAGAGAAAGGGTGCAAGATGTTTCTGATGGTTTCCAGGCAACAACAGAATTCATGCAGATTCAAAAAGACCTTGTTGAGTTTCATAAAGAACTTGAAACCATGAAAGACGCATTAAACAACAATCTACAGAACATCAATACAGTTTTCAACAACATTCAACATAAAATCACATCGTTTCGTAAAGAGATCAATGATTATATTGACAAGACACAGAAACAAATAACAGATGAAGCAGACATATTAAAGAAAAAACATGAATTAGAAATTAAGAAACTGATCGCCCGAAATGACTCCATGAAATCAGAACTTGAAGACACACTTCAAAGAATACAAAATGATTCTGATGTAAAGGCCAGTTCTAAATTTGTAGCCAGCAAACAAGCTAAGAAGAGACTGGATACCATGAAAAGTGCTTTCCAAGACACGGAACACTCAAGACAACAACAACTGCATAGATTCCATCCTTCTACTGAAATAAAAAACCTAATATCAACGAAAATACCTCTAGGAATGCTGTACAAGTTAACAACCACAAATACTAAGGCATCATACAGAGAGTCCATCAAAGTGAAGACTGACACTTATGTCCACAAATGTACTATTGCCGATTGCACACTAATCAGACCAGATAGAATTGTTGTGACTGATGTGCACAATCAAAAGGTTAAGTTGTTGAACTTCAGTGACATGACAGTAATATCAAGTTACATACTGTCTAGTCGACCTTGGGGAGTTACTGCAGTCGGTACAGACCAAGTAGCTGTAGCACTACCAAATGAAGCGAAAATACAATTACTTCAAGTTTCCTCATCATTTATCAAACAGCATGAGCTACAAGTTAAGAAGAATTGCTATGGTTTAGCATACCATGATGGCAAATTTGCTGTTAGCTATCCAGATGCAGATATAAATATAGGTAGTGTATATATCATGGACATAAAGGGTAACATACTACACACAATACAACAACAAGAAGACAAGAAAAGCATTCTAAAAGAACCATTTTATGTTATATTTGGACATGATAACAATACTGTAGTTGTATCAGACAACAAGACCAGCTCTGTTCATGTTGTTACATTTAGTGGACAGATTCTCCATACATACAAACATGAAGCACTGAAACAACCACATGGTATTGTGATGACAGAAAGTGGTGTTCTGTTTGTATGTAGCTGGGGGAATAATTGTGTACATGTTGTATCACCAGACTTCAAGACAAATAAAATCATCATTAGTGAAAATGATGTACTAAGACCTACAGGCATCACCTACTGTGGTATTAATAATAGACTGTACATCTATAGCAGTACTGGAAGACACACAGAGGGCTATATACAAGTTTATGATTTAATTGGATAAACGAATCAGCTTACGTTTCCTATAGACTACAATCAGGGATGCTATATAACATTATGGGTGTTTGTTACTATACATACTGAGTGTTTGTATATGTCACTGTACATACTGGATGCTTGTGTATGTAACGGTAGATAGTGGTAGTTTGTGTAAGTCACTATACATATTGAATGCATGTTTATGTCATTATATAGTACATACTGGGTGTCTGCGTATGTCGCTGTACACACTGGGTGTTTCTATGACACTATACATACCTGGTACTTGTGTATTTGTATTTGTGCCACTGTTCATACTAGGTGTTTGTGTATGTCACTGTACCAACAAAGTGTTTGTGTATGTCACCGTACATACTGAGTGTTTGTGTATGTCACTGTAAAAAGTGGATTTTTGTTTACATGTGTACAGTACATATTAGTTATTTGTTTTTGTCTCTGCACATGCTGAATGTATGTTTATGTCATTATGAACACTACATGTTTTTATAAGGTACATGCTTGATGTTAGTATGACACAATACATACTTGGTGTTTTGTGTATATCATTGTACATACTGAATGTTTGTGTTTGTTACTGACATACTGGATATTAATGTATGTCACTGTACATACTGGGTGTTTGTACATGTCACTGTACATATTGGGTGTTTGTGTAAATCAATGTGCATACTGATTGTTTGTGTATGTCACTGTACAAACTGGTTGCTTGTGTAGGTATGATATTTTTCTCGTTTTACCTTGTATGGTGCATGCCTCGGAGCATATTCTTACATTCATTGAAGAGTGTATTTCAACATTCATGCTGCTGAGTTTTTCGGGATAGGGGTAAGAACAGTCCATTTCAGGACCCAAAACCTACTTGTTCATGGCTAACAAACAGCCCTTTTTGCATGTTAAATAACATAATGGCCCTTCAAGGACAACAAACTATTTACTTTGTATTAGATTCCCTTGATCATTCGCTTTAGACTACTGGACAACTGAAATTACTTTTGACTGATTCAGATAAATGTTTTAAAATTAATGTACAAAGTGTATTCATGTTTGTATATACTCTTACGTGGTTTAATTTTGAAAGTCAGCAGCCGTGGTCCCGTGGTAAGTGCGCTGGACGAGTAACATAGCAATCCGGGTATATATATATTTATAGCAAAGGAAGGGAAGGAAAGTTAATGCAGTCCAGGAAAACTGGTTCGGTTAACAGGTCGCCTTTTTTAACTGAAATATCATGAAAAAAACAGCGTTAAACCTCCTGAGACATATTACTTCAGAAAATAAGATGTTTTGCAATTAATGTTAATTGTGGTAATTAATGTTTGAATGTTCTCATGTGCATGAGTGTTTTGTTCTAATGTTTTCGTTGACTAATGAAAGCCTTTCAGGGCTAATATCATCCAATTTAGGGCTTATTAATAGTCCTTCTCGGGACTAACTAACATCATATAGCAATGTTTATGATTGTATCTAAATCATTTTACGTGGTTTACTTTGTAAAACATGTTTTGCATTTAGTGTTAATTGTTGGAATGTTGAGTCATTATATTATCAAAGATTTTCATGGTACTAGTATCTATTTAGTATCAAAAACTTTGTTACACATGCATTGATTCAGAGATCAATCTTCATAGCCTTAAATCTTGTTGAACTGTTGTTCAATATTTATCAAAATGGGTGGTCATTTTGTAGTTGTTTGTTGTTTTAATATGATCTTATAACAAAACATTAAACTATAAGTATTCTGTTATGATTAACGATTATAATATTTGTTATTATCATTCATTTCTATATGATCATTTCCAAATCACTCGTTTTTCTATAATTTCAAATATTGATTTATTACAAGTCTTAAAAGCATGCAATATAAACCACAAATTATGCATATTTAGCGACAGCTAAAATATTAATTTGGTTCACTTTAATTATTTAAAACGTGCTTTAAATTGTTTTACAATGCATTTTGTATGTGATATGAATAATAAATGAAAAAATTTTAACGATGGCTGATACACTTATTTAGTTCACGTGTAAGGATTTTAAACTTGCTTCAAACTATTTCATCCAAAAAAATTACAATGTGTCTTAAAAGTATGTGATATGAACCACGTATTAAGTATTTTTAGAGATGGCTAAATGTTTATTTAGTTCACTTGTAACGATTTTAAACGTACTTTAAACTGTTTCACAGTGCATTTTGTATGACTGTAACAAATGATGTAATTTTATCGATAGCTGATAGGCTTATTTAGTTGACTTCTAAGCTTGCTTTTAACTATTTTCATCCACGTCGTTGTATAAGGTTGCTTTGAAGGAGTTTTAGCTTGCTTTAAACTATTTCCATTTACATCATTGTATAAGGTTACTTTGGTGTATTATTATTATTATAACATTTTGAGACCATTAAAATAGCTCAGTTGTATTGGATGAGTATAGTTGATTATTTAGTCTTAAATTTTAAATGTCACTTCCTTGTAACTTGAAGTAACAAGAGAGACTGATGATAAAGGCATATGAATAATGTTTCATTGTGTTTTATGGCGCATCCATCGTATAAAAAAGGATAATAGATTAATGAGTACGAAGGGTACCTGATATGAATTAGTTAAAATTAGTTTGAAGTTACAAAAATAAAAGTATTTGAAACTTATCTTATTTACATTGCATTAAAAAGAGTGTGTAGAAGCCGTCAAGCTATAATGCTTGTGTTTTGAGATATTTCCTAAGCGCTTCCTTACGATCTTGGATATCCCTTTTACATTCGTCATTATACCTAGTCTTGTCATGTTTTGTTTTAATTTGTCGAGGGTTGAATTTTTTGCTGCCTCTTTGAGCAAGAATGTAAAAAGTTCAGACGCATATACTCAGTATCGACTAACTATTCACGAGTAATAGTCCGCACGTAAAGGAGTTTGCATTTTTCTCAATTGGCTTTTAACAGTTTCCACGGAATGGGCTGTTCATAACTCGGAGTGAATGCCGATGAAAAAAGATGGGAAAGTGATCACTTCCATAAGTGTCATCTCCAGCTTTCCATGTAAAACCTTCTAGCAGCGTTAGGCTACATATCAAGAGTAGGGATGGATCCTGTTGCAGGATGTAGATAGTTGTTTGCATTGATATCATTCATAATTGATCGTTATTATTTATAAAAAAATCCAATTTCGATTATTCTGTGATTGGTATTATCACAGCCCCATGTAATGTTACGATCATGTTAGAAAGGGTAGTAGTATATTATTTTTGTGAAGCTGTCGTTAGAGTCGTTGTTTTGGTTTAGATAGGGAAGGTTTAGGAGTAAAACGGGAGGGATTAGATGTGGTATGAATGGTTTTAGATGTAGGGCTGTAGATGTAGAAGAAAACATTGTGAAGCGCGGGTGGTTTTTTATGTTGGTTTAGATTTTTAGACTGAACAGTCTTTGGAATAGGATGAGAAGACTAGCAATTGAAAAAGAGTCACATGTATTGTATTGTCACATGTTTTGGTATCATGGTCTGGTCCCCCGAAGAGCAGTTAGCGCATATTGGATGTTTTTACATTTCTCGTGATGGTCGTACCACTGGCATACGTCAACCTCAAAAGAATAAAAACCACTTTTGATGATGGAAGGAAGATTTGGTGGCGGAAAAGTGAGAATATAGGTGTTTGTACGTTGTATCTAGTTGAGTGCTAATTCTGATTATACTGATACGTTTAACATTAGAAACTGTCTGCGCCAGATTTCTTTTCATCATACAACGGATTACGCCCTTGCATTTGTTGAGCGTTTCATGTATACACACCGAAACTCTTGCTCCAAAGAAGTTTTCTGTTGAAAACAGTTTTTTTATTGTTGCGTTGTGGAAGATTCCACAATACACGTATCATTTCTACCGATTATGGTATTCACAGAAATGAGTAAATTTGTTTTTCGATGACAAATAGATTTTAATTGGTTTAGCCACTGAATCTCGGAAAATTCTGTGTTGTGAATATTGTAGGTGTTCTTGAGTGAGATTCATAGTCTGAGAGTGAACGTTTGGCTTTCTTGGAAAGCAATGATGGTTTTAATGATTTTCATCATCGATGCTCCCCACTCACCATGGAGTCCAAACAAGGGGCATGACCAGATGTAACGTTTTCAAGCTCCCCCCCCCCCCCGCCCCGTTTCAAGTTACCCCCCGGTAACTTTAAAACGTTTTCAGAGTACCCCCGGGAATTTGAAAACGTTTTTAAGTTACCGGGAGGGGTACAATTAAAACGTTTTGAAATTATCCCCTCCGTTTTCAAATGCCCTACCCGGTAATCTGAAAACATTTTCAGGTTACCCCGGGGGAGCTTTGAAAACGTTTTCAGATTACCCCTGGGGGTGCTTTGGAAACGTTTTCAGAATACCCCCGGGTAATAATTCGAAAATTGCTTGCACACGAATAAGGAGATTACAATTTCAAACACATAAATGCATACATGTACTACAGTAATATGAGACTATACACGCGGTCCTTATTATCAAATCATACGACGAAATCAAATGACGTCATATACTGACAAGTTCATTCCTTCATTATGGAATCCTATGAGCGTTATTGCTCAAATACCAATGCAATCTATATAAAAACAATATTTTTTATTGACTATTGTTGGTTTTCTGAACACAGGTAAGTGTGGAATTGCACAGGTCATGTCTTGCATTTTTGTTAATTAAGTGAATAAAGGCGCGTACTCTTCATAACCCTAATAGGATTCCATAGCTTCATATAATTATTGCGTATATTCAGTTTAGAAATACAGGAATTACATGTCAATAAACCATGTTGACTGTGTATCATTAAGTATGAATTGAATTAAAACCTGAAATATAAACGTTTTCGCCATGAAGAATCAAAAAAGGGAGGGGGATTATTAAAACGGGGGAGGGAGTTTGGAAACGTTTTAGTGTTACTGGGGCCGGTACATTGAAAACGTAATTAAGTTACCGGGGGTAACCTGAAAAAGGGGGAGCTTGAAAACGTTACACCGGGGTTGACGACACAGGTCATAACAGGGATACACCAATAATATACCCTAAGTGAAAGGGTTAGACTGGACAAATGTATGTTCTGCAGGCTAAAACTATATTTAGGAGATTAGAAGTGTCTATCAAAGACGAAATATATCATTAGATTAGTCCATGAGACATCACCTTCAATACGATTTAAAAAAAAAGAGAAGTCCACACGACAAAGGCAATACATGGTGACGGCACAGTATGGAGCAGGTCTTACCCCTCAGTATTATGACAGCTGGTATATTCCAGTACCCCTCCCTGCTGGAAGACCCTGACTAACATGCTGGCTAATGTAGGTATTGAATAACTTAAATACACTGACAATGTAGATACGCTGGTACTTATTGAAACAATACATTGTCAACGAAGTTACATATTTACTAAATAGCACAATACCAATATAAGTGCGTAAGTACTGAATGAAATAGCAAATGTTAGCGCATACTTATGGGACAATATCAACATTTTATGGCAACAACAGACACGGCTGACTACTTCATACTTAATCTGAGAGCAATTGATTTAATAAATTTATGTAGATACAGTTTTTGAAACAAGGAAAGGGTAAATACAATAGCTTAATCTCAAAACAATAATGAAAAGAAGTTTACAGAATATTATAGATAATGTTATTTAGTGTGGAATTAATACTTTTATTTTATTGGACTTGTTATTAATTGGCCCACGGAAGAGCGTAGCACGCACGTCAAGGTAAGTAACTTATCAGTTGTCAGTCTACTACAATCTCAGTCTCTTCTCCCTTGATTAAATCTAGTTTATGCACTAGATAAACTCCTTAAATCATATCATTCCCATTGAATACACTGTTTGCATATGACTAGAAAACATCTATTTTAAGTGTAATCAAAATAAACAACTAAATATCTGACAAGGTCATATGCATACATGTATGAAATGCATTCAATATGAAATGGCTTGTGCAATACACATCATCCATATGAATGGGTGATTGCATAACAAAACTTCAATAGTTAACAAAGACATTTTATGTTGCGTCTTCAATGTTATCTATTATCAGCCAAATATTTGTAATACAATCATTGGATGATTTGAACAAAGAGACAAGTATAATTAAGGAAGTTTATTCCTAAATGGTTTAAAATCGAGCAATTTGTCATCTTGTAAAGTTAAAACAGAATATCTGAATAATTTATCACCATAAATGATCTGTACCAGTACAAAGTAGATCTGGAGTTCATATTGTTTTAGCTGAAATAAGATAACTCAATATGTGGTAGACTACAGCGTTGATTAAGAATGTGTTTACTACTACCAAACCTTAAATATTATGAACACTATGATGACTTGATTAAACATGGCGGAACAAATTATCTTTCAATGACCAATTTATAAAGGATCAGCAGACTACGTTGATGATACTTTCTGATGAGTACAACGCAAGTATACATTACAAATATATCATTGGTAAGCTCAGGTCAATGAAGTCTTGTCAGATGAAGAAAGAACAGTCAAAGATGCATATACGAGCATAAAGAAAGATGTTATGAACATAAAACAATACACACAAGACGTGAATACATATCTAGTCAAGACGGAACGAGTATTTTGGCAGAGTGTGACAAGATTGCAAAAGCTTATCAAGTTAAATCAAAGAAAGTCAGAGATCATATGAAGGTTATTCGGACAAAACTGACATCTCTTCAAAAAACGCCTCACATCAAACATAAATTATACAGCCGATTTATTTGTCACGTACACAGTTAGTGACACTTGACACAGAAATGAAAATCGTTAAGGAAGCACAGATCAAATGTGTTAAATTAATAAAGAATGCTCTACTTGAAGAAGAATTGTCAACAGAAAAATCACTAGGCAAATTACAACATTGCAATGTATCGATATTTCATAGAACGCAAAACAAACTTATTGATGACATTGAATCTAAGCATATAACAGACATAAGTATGGATGATTGCTGCGGCAAAAATTAAAGCTTTATAACTGGTATGTTGCACGTACCCGAGAGTATAATCGCATGCAATGATTGGTTTAACAATTCAGCCAAGTTTGTTGATATTAAACATGGTGACCAAAGTCACAGTGATAAACCAACCATGGGATATTACCTCAATAACTTACAATACGCTGTCACATTTACAGACATACATAAGATCCAGTTCCTTCAAGTTACAAACAACAACTTAACAAAAAAGGAGTGTATTGGTGTAAATGGACCATGTCATAGTATTGACTGCATTGATGATAAACTTGTTGTGTCTTATGAAGAACCAGCAAAGGTTGAGATTTTAGATTTCTATGATAATGTTATGAAACTTGAATGTACAAAGTGACAGAGCAGTGACCAGTATATTTAAGTGGCCTTTATGTTGTAATGTGTCATGTCTATGTGTTCGGTTTTGAACATAAAGCCATTATAAAGATAACATTGTATGTAATAGTACAAGCTACATACTAAGATTTAGATCTAACGTTCACAGGGGGAATGTTTGTTCACAAAGATGGATCTGTTGTGGTTTGTTTCTCTACGTCGGTACATGTTATACCAGAAGATTGTAAGAAACAGAAGATACTGATCAATGAGAAGGATGATGTATGGTTTCTTTTTGTTATATGTTATGATGACGACAATGGAATCATTTGTGTCAGTAAGTTTGCTGGTGAATTCATATCTGATGTCATTCAAATATATATATTGGAGTTATTGGAACAGTGATATGTACAGTGATATGCACTGTGAAATCGATATATCTAATCAATATACAGTCAAACTTGTTTTAGCGGCCACGTCCGAATAAAGGTCATCCCGTCAGTACAGGCCATTCTTATAAAAACAGTCATTGATTACTTATATCAAAATGACCTCCAAATAAACGTCACTTATCAATATAGGCCACATTATGTTTTCCTCAGGGTGGCCTTTGTTCACAGGTCTTATTGCATATGTAAAAATATATATCAATACAATGTACAATGCTGTCACTGTACATACTTTTTGTATGCCAATGACTTTTTACAAAAATGTGAGAAGACAATGTTCTTTATTTTATACATCAGAAATTTATTGGATTAAACACGATATTGCTGAAATTAATCATTACGTACTCAACATACACATTTATCAGGTCAATACAATAATATGAAACTTATGACTGACTTTGATGATTATTGTTAAATGTGGTATTTGATCCATAATACTGAACCTTTCTAAGTAATCTGTTCAGTGCTAAAAAGTGTTTATGACAAAAAAAATTCACCCAAGAAACTTTTATTCAGACACATTTTCAAAACTTTGTATCAGTTGTTGCCTTTGTTGATACATAAAAATATTATTTCCGAAGACCATGCCAGGTGATTTTTTTTCTTTATGAAATTAGACTGATTCTTGAACATTATTGGTTCAAACCCTTACGTACGACAATGGACAGTGTATTGAGGAAGATAGTATTGTGGGGAGGGTGTGATGTTTTGTATGTATTTTTCGAGCAATTCTTTTTCTCATCAATTTTCAAATATTTTTTTTGTAATAAATGGGAAGAAAGTCTCATCGGACACGGTGGAGGCATAATGTCATCCAACACTGTGAACATGTTTAAATAAGAATTGGATAGACACGTTTTAGAGTAGACAAGTATGAGGTCATTAGTCACTACTTAAGTTCCAATAACATGTCTCCATGTACCCTTATTCGTTCTTAATACTCTGGTAAGTTCAAGAAATCCAGCGTTCAATCCAGCCTGATACAGTACCATCCATCTCACATCAAGGTTTGATTAAGATTCATATCGTCACGTTATATCTTCAGATTATCAACTGTTCCTTAATTTACCATCTATTAATGTGGTTTATCCAAATTCAAGCACTATATAGAATAAATCATTTAGCTTATAGCACTTTTCTTTCCTAAACATACAGATATTTTAAGCACGATACATATACCGGTACACATGATCAGTGTACATATTTCAAACACATACCGTATTATACAGAATTTCTCTAACCATAGATAATGCAAAGGTTGTATGACTTTAACCCTCAGCTCTGGGGACCTGTACCATACATAAACTAGCTAACCTAATTTCTAACATATTCCAAATAATTAATTACAATGAAATTGTAACTACACTATTACTATGTGAAAGTATCAGCAAAACATAAGTAATAATGATGTTCTTTCCATAACTACATGTATTATAATTTATTGTGAAGTATTCCTATCAAATTTCTAAACATAGTGATCAGGACAAGATTAAATCTCGTTACAAATAGATAATCATATAAAGTATTAACTATTCATATCTGGTGTACCAAAAAATGCATCTGCCACTAAGGGAGAGAACATTATCTTACCAATTCAGTGATAATTTTTAGTGCTACCGAAATGGATAATATTTATACCATACCCAGACAAGGAAGTTTAGACGTAGGGCGGATACATTGTCAAAGTTTAATCTTAAGACAATTTCGTGTTCTTCAATAATCATGGCAGTGATAACATTTTGGTAAGCTAACTAACATTTCAATTGTTTAAAACATGATATTAAAACAACCTAAGATTAATTTTATTATGACTAGTTTAATGTTTTTGTTGATACGTTGCTAATTGTTACATGTCTATAACCCAGCGATATCTGAAGAAATCCTGCATAAAAAAAATATCCGTAAAATATATTTACCTAATTTGTTCACCTTTATGTTTTATTTTTAGTTGTTATTTAAGTTACGAGGGATGTTCGATAAGTAATGTGTATTGTGTAATATTTTAAAAAGAACCGACTTTTATGGTCAAAATAAATTTCCATCCTCTCAAAGTATGTCCCGTGGATAGAAATACAAAACTTCAGTCCGTAAATACATTTCTGAAATGCGTCACGGATGACTGATTTGGATGTACCTCAAAAACACTGACAAAAAGATGCGCCAAGGGCTTGTCTGAAGTGATATCGACAACCAAATAAGAACTTTTTCAGTTTTTGAAAACTGAAAAAGTCGCAGGGAGCCAGATCTGGTGAGTACGATGTGTGCGACTAGACGGTTACCTTCTCCGACTTCAGAAACTGGTTTACTATGCAAGATGAATGTGCTGGAGCATTATCATGAAGTAGGCAAACATATTAAAAGCCGTCAACTGCACGTTGGTTTGATAATATATCTTGAGCTTTCTAAGTACAACATCACGGTAATACCGACCTGTGCCACGTTTGCCATTAGGCATAGAAATTTGTTTTGCTATTCCTTCTCATGAGAAGAATATGGCATAGAATGCCTTCTTTGCTCATTGCCCTTTTGGCAACTACAGGCCGTTTTCTGCGTTTGATAAGCCATATCTTGTTTACAGTTGTCCTAACTGTCTTGATATAATGAACCCAAGTCGCTTTACCAGTACTAATGTTTGCAAATTGTCTATAGTTGAAATTTGGAAACTTTTTGAGCAATTGTTTTGCCGTTTGTACGCGTACCCTTTTTGACCATCTGTCAGTAGAGGGGGTATCCATATGACATCAATACTTCGTACTTCATAAATACTCTTCAGAATGAAATTTACTCTCGATAGTGAAATGCCAACAGCTTTGGTAACATCGCGTATCGTATATCTGCTATCCCTTTCAGTTATTTCCCGGGCTTTTGAGACATTAGTTCATCCTGTTGCAGTCACCGGTCGTCCTGATTTTGCAGCATCTTTAACTGTCTCCGTGCAAGTAACTCTTTTTCCAACTGCCATCTGTCACATAAGATACCTTAAGGGACCCACGAACTTACCCCAATAAGTTAAAAATTTGCCTCAAGGAACGACCGAGTTTTCTAAGTTTTATGTAAGCTCAAATTTCTTAAAAATTCTCAACATGCTTTCCTACCATTTTTTCAACAGTGGTCAACGAGTGGCTCTCTTCAAATAAAGATTTGACTATTTTGTGTTGAACTTAATATTAATTTATATACTATTGTAAAGGTATTGAATAGAGCTATCCAGACGTATCAATATTAGTGAAATCGTGCATACTGCTTTCATGTTATAGTACAATACACAATACATATCGAACAACCCTCGTATTTTGTACAAACAAGTCGATTTTTACACAGCTTTGATTAAATGCCTGTATGTCTAAATATTGAACCAGTAATCTTTTGTCCATTACAGATAATCAAAGGGAAATAACACATACTGTAGCTGTAACTGAATACTATATTAAAAAGACTTAACTTAACTAGATCCCTAGATTTTCTTTGTCCAACCTAATTAATAAAGTCCACTTTACAACCTCAATCCAATTGAAACAATCGTTTCATAATCAATAAAATTATATACATGTACATTCTTCTTCCCATACGAATGAAAAATGAATAATAAAGTGGACATTATAAAGCCTTAGTTGAGTATCAAATTGGACAAAAAAAAACAGTGACTCCACTATGTTGTGTGAAGTAAAGCTCTGCTGACAGAATGGATTTTCATTAATATTGATGCAATGACATTGAAAAATGTATACTCCTTCGGTCTATATTTATGCTTTTGTGCATTTAGATTTACTTTGTTGTGAAAACTTATGCCGAAAAATAAAATTGGTGATCGAGTTCAGTACATAATCTTTATATTTGTAAATTATATATGTATAAACAATGCAGAGTATATATTGTCTAACTGTTACTATAATTTAAATATTATGATATTTCATCATTAATTTCCAGGTGAAAAGTAATTACACTAAAAATCAAATTATTGGAACACACAGAAACACTTTTGGAAGTACACTGGTATAAGCAAGCACATGGCTGAAGGAGGGTCAGGGCAGAGGTCATTCAAGGACTCATTCAGTCAGGGGTCTGGTGATGCAGATGAAAGCTTTTGTGGACCTTGTAAGAATGGAGGTAAATGGATTGCTGTGGAAGGATATTGTCAAATATGCAATGAATATCTTTGTGAAAACTGCCTAGCAGTGCATAAAAATCAGAAGATAACCAGAGGTCACAGAATTTTAGATAAAAGTCAAATGCCAAAAGGACAAAGCTCTATTACAGACCAAGACCTCTGTGTGGAAGTCTGCAAAACACATCCTCCTGAGATAATAAGGTTTTACTGTAAGACACATGATGACACAGGCTGTGTGGATTGTATGACTTTAAAGCACCAAAAATGTAACAGAGAAAGGGTACAAGATGTTTCTGATGGTTTCCAGGCAACAACAGAATTCATGCAGATTCAAAAAGACCTTGTTGAGTTTCATAAAGAACTTGAAACCATGAAAGACGCATTAAACAACAATCTACAGAACATCAATACAGTTTTCAACAACATTCAACATAAAATCACATCGTTTCGTAAAGTGATCAATGATTATATTGACAAGACACAGAAACAAATAACAGATGAAGCAGACATATTAAAGAAAAAACATGAATTAGAAATTAAGAAACTGATCGTCCGAAATGACTCCATGAAATCAGAACTTGAAGACACACTTCAAAGAATACAAAATGATTCTGATGTAAAGGCCAGTTCTAAATTTGTAGCCAGCAAACAAGCTAAGAAGAGACTGGATACCATGAAAAGTGCTTTCCAAGACACGGAACACTCAAGACAACAACAACTGCATAGATTCCATCCTTCTACTGAAATAAAAAACCTAATATCAACGAAAATACCTTTAGGAATGCTGTACAAGTTACCAACCACAAATACTAAGGCATCATACAGAGAGTCCATCAAAGTGAAGACTGACACTTATGTCCTCAAATGTACTATTGCCGATTGCACACTAATCAGACCAGACAGAATTGTTGTGACTGATGTGCACAATCAAAAGGTTAAGTTGTTGAACTTCAGTGACATGACAGTAATATCAAGTTACACACTCTCTAGTCGACCTTGGGGAGTTACTGCAGTCGGTACAGACCAAGTAGCTGTAGCACTACCAAATGAAGCGAAAATACAATTACTTCAAGTTTCCTCATCATTTATCAAACAGCATGAGCTACAAGTTAAGAAGAATTGCTATGGTTTAGCATACCATGATGGCAAATTTGCTGTTAGCTATCCAGATGCAGATATAAATATAGGTAGTGTATATATCATGGACATAAAGGGTAACATACTACACACAATACAACAACAAGAAGACAAGAAAAGCATTCTAAAAGAACCATTTTATGTTATATTTGGACATGATAACAATACTGTAGTTGTATCAGACAACAAGACCAGCTCTGTTCATGTTGTTACATTTAGTGGACAGATTCTCCATACATACAAACATGAAGCACTGAAACAACCACATGGTATTGTGATGACAGAACGTGGTGTTCTGTTTGTATGTAGCTGGGGGAATAATTGTGTACATGTTGTATCACCAGACTTCAAGACAAATAAAATCATCATTAGTGAAAAGGATGTACTAAGACCTACAGGCATCACCTACTGTGGTATTAATAATAGACTGTACATCTGTAGCAGTACTGGAAGACACACAGAGGGCTATATACAAGTTTATGATTTAATTGGATAAACGAATCAGCTTACGTTTCCTATAGACTACAATCAGGGATGCTATATAACATTATGGGTGTTTGTTACTATACATACTGAGTGTTTGTATATGTCACTGTACATACTGGATGCTTGTGTATGTAACGGTAGATAGTGGTAGTTTGTGTATGTCATTGTGTTTGAGTAAGTCACTATACATATTGAATGCATGTTTATGTCATTATATAGTACATACTGGGTGTCTGCGTATGTCGCTGTACACACTGGGTGTTTCTATGACACTATACATACCTGGTACTTGTGTATTTGTATTTGTGCCACTGTTCATACTAGGTGTGTGTGTATGTCACTGTACCAACAAAGTGTTTGTGTATGTCACCGTACATACTGAGTGTTTGTGTATGTCACTGTAAAAAGTGGATTTTTGTTTACATGTGTACAGTACATATTAGTTATTTGTTTTTGTCTCTGCACATGCTGAATGTATGTTTATGTCATTATGAACACTACATGTTTTTATAAGGTACATGCTTGATGTTAGTATGACACAATACATACTTGGTGTTTTGTGTATATCATTGTACATACTGAATGTTTGTGTTTGTTACTGACATACTGGATATTAATGTATGTCACTGTACATACTGGGTGTTTGTGTATGTCACTGTGCCTACTGTATGTTTGTATATGTCACTGTACATACTTGGTGTTTGTGTATATCACTGTATATACTGGATGTTTGTACATGTCACTGTACATATTGGGTATTTGGATGTATGTCACTGGGCATATTTGACGTTTGTGTATGTCACTGTACATACTTGGTGTTTCGGTGTATGTCACTGTACATACTGGGCGTTTGGATGTGTGTCACTGTGCATATTTGACGTTTGTGTATGTCACTGTGCATACTGGGTGTTTGTGTATGTCACTGCACATACTGTATATTTGTGTATGTCACTGTACATATTGTGTGCTTGTGTATGTTAATGTATATACCGGGTGTTTGTGTATGTCACTGCACATACTGGATGTTTGTGTATGTCACTGTACAAGCTGGGCGTTTTGATGTATGTCATTGTACATATTAGATGTTTGTGTATGTCACTGTACATACTGTATGTTTGTGTATGTCACTGTACCTACTTGGTGTTTGTGTATGTCAATGTACAAACTGGGTGTTTGTGTATGTCACTGTGCCTACTTGGTGTTTGTGTATGTCATTGTACATACTGTATGTTTGTTTATGTCACTGTACATACTTGGTGTTTGTGTATGTCACTGTGCCTACTGTATGTTTGTGTATGTCACTGTACATACTTGGTGTTTGTGTATGTCACTGTACCTACTGTATGTTTGTATATGTCACTGTACATACTTGGTGTTTGTGTATGTCACTGTACATACTGGGTGTTTGTGTATGTCACTGTACATACTGGGCGTTTTGATGTATGTCATTGTACATATTGGGTGTTTGTGTATGTCACTGTGCCTACTGTATGTTTGTGTATGTCACTGTACATACTGTATGTTTGTGTATGTCATTGTACATACTGGGTGTTTGTGTAGGTCACTGTACAAACTGGGTGTTTGTGTAGGTCACTGTACAAACTGGGTGTTTGTGTAGGTCACTGTACAAACTGGGTGTTTATGTAGGTCACTGTACAAACTGGATGTTTGTGTGTATGTCACTGTACATACTGGGTGTTTTTATATGCCACTGTACATACTGGGTGTCTGTTTATGTCACTGTACATACTGGGTGTTTGTATATACCACTGTACATACTCGGTGTTTGTGTATATCACTGTACATACTTAATGTTTTTGTATGTCACTGTACCTACTTGGTGTTCGGAATTTCATACCCACTCCGGTGTAAATCGAAAGAAAATCAAATGTGTTATCACTCACGGTCGACGAATCATTCAATTGATGTATACCTAAGTCATTACGATTCAATATTCCACGCTTTCGTCGATTTCGCTTCTCAGCTGTCATAATTGCACAGTTTAAACGCCGTACCATTTTCGTGCCGTTTCGGCTCAACGATTGGTCAAAATCGGAGGTGTGGCAACCTTCACTTTTAACAGTCATTTACGTATCGCTTTCCTGTGTTTTAAGAATAATTATTTCAATTTGGGTGTTAGCTGAAGAATAAAACCGGTTTTAGGAAAATCACACAAAATTGGAAAAAGTTATAGCACATGAAAGACCCGTGCAGAACTTTTGGCCTTAAGTATATTTACGGAACGCCATTTTTCAAAATGGAAAAAGATCCTTTGATTTGTAATGTACCATAGGCGAAAATATTAAGAGTGATGAACTTTTTTCCAGATGTATGCATATGATATATACAGTATACAAGAATACAAAATAACATGATATAACTATTAATTCAACATATCTAGAGCAACAACCTCTCAACAAGAACATAATTTACCTACTCCAAAAGGGTGCTGATTTGGAGAGTTTGCATTGTACAAATTTACTGTACTCATTTTGTGTACAAAGCCAAAATTTGAACGGACGAAGTTGAATTCAGCGGAATGAAACGGGTATAATTATGAAATACAACTGAGCAGAACTTAGTTAAGTAAATGAACACAAACCTGATTGCTTCTCAGCAATATCTACAAGGTCAGAATTTCCTGCCATCCAAGACACAGATGCTGTAGAATCATAGTTCCAAGTTTCGCTACGTTATCCATACATGTATAACACTGCTTTACAATTTTAACTCTGTTTACATATGAAACTATTACA
The DNA here is from genome assembly GCA_964023205.1 of Lutraria lutraria. Taxonomy (NCBI): domain Eukaryota; kingdom Metazoa; phylum Mollusca; class Bivalvia; order Venerida; family Mactridae; genus Lutraria; species Lutraria lutraria. The sequence continues at coordinate 3,342,699 of OZ026846.1, read as the reverse complement.
ATTCTGGACACGTGATTAAATTCAAAAACTCAGTAGTGCATGACTGACCCATCTAATACAACAATAACTGGGCATACTGATACGTGTCACAATAACGGTAACGGTGACGGTGTTGAACTTCGGATTAAATTAAAGGGGCCGTCTCACATTTATAATGAATCACATTGGAGTACATGCATGTTATCTTAATATCAAGCCATATTTACAGAATTAAACCGATTTGCTTTTCTCCGGCACACGATCCGGCGAATATTTACTACACGTGGTAACACTTTCCCGACGATGTCTTCATATTGTTCCTACTGATTTATAACACTTGAGCTCAACATAAAGACGATACTGTCGAATATATCTGTTTTATTTTCGGTGCCTTCCAGGGGCGTAGCTTGACCAATAATGGTGTGTACGCAAAAGTTTTGAATGCTCGTGTGGGTTATTATATACCTCGGATCAAGTGCGTTTTAGATATTTCGCTTGAAAATCTATGCCTGTTTCAAGTTCGTAAAATCTTCCATGACTTTTTTGCCCCCACACACTGCAATACCTTTCGACTGAGGATATTTTTTTAACACTGGCAAATAATTCACATGTACATACTATTCATTAGACCAATAAATCTAACTGCATACGAAGTCGCATGTCAGTTATTTCCACAGATATCAAATGCGAACAGCAAAACAGTAGATCTACATGTACCTTCAATATTTACGCAAAAACACATGACGAAATGTATTTAGTTCTAATCGAATATCAGTGTAATTTTACGATTCCTTTTTCGGCTGATTACATCTAGAACATGTTCAGAGTCCAGCTGTTTTTCAGTGTAAACATTTAGTCCTAAGCTTGACAATCTACTTGTTGTCATAGTGTTTCTGGTGTAGCATATCAATAAACCATCGCTCAGCTGTAGCTGTAGATACTAGCGAATACACAGAGCACCATGTGTACGGACGGGTACAAATCTCGGTTTGTAGCCTTCAATTTTCTAGACGAAGTTTAGTCATGGGTATGATGTTAAGTTTCCCTATTTTGTCTCCATGTAGGAAAAGGTAGATCAGTTTCTTTAATGTGGCACATTAAACCAAACCGCTGAGCATCATTCAGATGTCCTACAATATATATATGATGCGTATATTTAGGTATGTTGCTATCATTGTCAGGGTAAATTACACTACAACTATAAATAGTCTAGATTCGTGATCATTTTGAATTAATTTACTTGTATTTTGTTCATTAACAAATTTTGATTTTAACAATATGACAAATACAGACGTAAGTAGTTTTGTTCACGAATGTGCATTTCTGTTTACGATTACATTCTCATAGAATCAGCTTAGAGCTTTTGAGTATGTACAAATTTAGGAGTCACTTGAAAATGCAAAGTCGCCCGATGCCAGTGACGGGAAAGAGCCACGTTGACGACAGGTACCTGGTAGATGCAGGCGACAGCAGAAACGCCCTCTGGCAGTATAAATTCGGAACAACCAAGAGTCGTATAACAGATTCATTACAAAAAGTACCGAAATTGATGCGTATACTCGGTTTGGTTCTAGTTCTTATGAAAATGAAAAAAATTGTAAATTAAACATTTTTTTTGAGTTGACATGCAAACACAATAATTAGTAACACTTGCCCTATACAAGAGTATGTATCAATAATTTTGAGATGACCCCCGAATTTAATCCCAAATCCGATGTCCACCACCGTCACCGTCTTAAACCGCAAATGTCTAATAGTTGCGTGGACGAGGAGCCGTGTTCTGTGGGACACGTACACTAACAACGAAAGCACGATAGATTGCATTGTGCATGATAATTTATATTACACGATGCAGTACTGCACAGAGATTATTTTTGTATTTGTAATATATTACAAATTTAATGTTATAAAATATCAACT
>OZ026846.1:3219811-3340600 GCA_964023205.1 Lutraria lutraria | reverse complement strand
TAAAAGATGCGTCTCATGCACGCCGTCCGAATACGGCAACTTCGCAAAAAATAGTTGAAAAAGTAAAGGATTTGATTGCTACTGATGCACGACTTACAACTAGTCATATGGTTAAATGCATCGGTATCTCAGTAGGAGCTGCTCATAAAATTCTCAGACGTGATTTAAAAATGAGAAGGATGAGTGCCAGATGGATACCCCATCTCCTTAAGAAGGAGCAAAAAATTGCTCGGGCAAGAACCGTCAAACAATTGTTGAAACAGTTCCCTGAATACAACAATTGATCTTTCCCAAATATCATCACTGGCGATGAGACGAAGGTTCATATTTACGAGCCCAAGAGAAAGATACAGAACATTATACAGAATTACGAGCAACTGAAGGAAGCCAAATCTCTTGCATAGCAAATGGCAACATGTGCGTCAAAAAGGTCATGTATGTAATTTTCTTTACAAACCAAGGTCCTGCTATTCAAATTGCCATACCAAAGGGTAAATCTGTAAATTCCAAGTTTTACAATCACAAGGTCCTTCAAAAATTAAAGAAATATTACACTAACCCCTATTAACTTTTTCATATTTTAAGGCTCAAAAAGCACTTTTTTAGAAGAAAATATCAAAAGCGCAAAAATCTCGGTTTGTCTATTTTCCAGTGTCTGAACAGTATACCTCGAAAAGATTATGAAAACGCCTTTAAAGTTTGGATTAAGATACTAAGACTTGTGTATCCCATGGTGGTGAGTATGTTGAAGGATTGGTATAATTATTTTGTCATTGTTTGATACTTCTGAAAATTGGCCTAGTTGCATTCATATTTGAACATCCCTCGTATATCGAAAAAAGCCCCTAGATTTCTTAATTTGTATTTAAAGTCACGCAAAGTTTGTAAAATACAAATGAGGTATGTATTGTAATTATATTTGTTCAGTCAGGTTAATTCAATTGGTTAAGGCCGTCAATATGTACAAAAGCATCAAGACGTCGGGATGTTAAACCACGTCTACCACAGATGTGGTTAATAAGTTCGTGAAGTCAGTCTTCAATAAATTCACAAGTAAGTGAATGGCTTATAAAAAATCTGACATGACTGTCAAAATTGACGTCACTTTGGACCCAGCAGAAGTTACAAAAAGTAATTTTTGTGATGGAATTTTACAAATTCTGTACGTGGTAAGATCTAAATGGTTCGCGAACGAGGATGAAATTTCTTCTTTGAAATCAAAGGTAAGTACTTTTCAAATTTTATAACCCTGATTATATAACAATCAAATAAAGGAAGGTAAAGAAGTCCGCACAGTATTTTGTGATATCTCCAAAGCATTTGACCGTGTTTGGCATCGGGGGCATTTGCATAAATTATGTCTTATTGGCGTACGTGGTACACTCCTGCAGTGGTTTTCGTCATACCTTTCATCTCGTCAGCAACGTGTAACCTATGCAAATTCATCATCTCAATGGTCATCTATCAATGCTGGCGTCCCTCAGTGATCAATACTAGGTCCTCTTCTCTTCCTTATATACATTAATGACATAGTTACCAAAATCAAATCTAACATTAGACTCTTTGCAGACGACACTAGTCTTTACATCATAGTTGACGATCCAATTTCTGCTGCAAGACAACTTAACGAAGACCTAGAATATATATATACATGGTCACAATCTTGGCTTGTGTCTTTCAATCCATCTAAAACAAAATCAATGTTAATATCCAAGAAAATTAGAAGGCCACAACACCCACCTATATATATGAACAACGTCGCCATCGACGAAGTAACTACCCACAAACACCTAGGACTTACGTTATCTAACGACTTGAAATGGGAACCTCATGTTTCGCTTAACCTTAAAAAGGCTTGGCAAAGAATCGGCATTATGAGATCATTCAAATTTTGCTAAATCGTTCAAGTCTCGAACGAATGTACATTTCTTTCATTCGCCCACTTCTTGAGTATGCAGATGCTGTTTGGGACAACTGTAACAACACACTTAAAAACGACATAGAAGCAGTGCAAAATGAAGCAGCACGAATAGTTGCAGGTGCCACAAAATACTGTAACATTCAAACACTTCTCCAAGACCTAAAGTGGGAATCTCTGGCTGCCAGAAGAAAAAAACACCAGCTGCTACTTTTTTACAAAATGTATAACAACCTTTCCCCTTCCTATCTTTCTAACTTAATACCCGGACTTGACAGAGAAAACAACGGAGGCTATGGATTTAGACACATACGTAACGTTCCATCAAGAACACAATACTACAGCTCCTCATTTCTTCCTTCATCAATTCGAGACTGGAATGCTTTACCATTGCAAACGAGGAATTCTACCTCGCTGGCAGCCTTTACAACAAGGCTGAATAGAAACCTTGTTAAACCTCAAATATTCTTCTACACCGGACCAAGAACAGGGCAAATCCTTCACACACGCCTTAGACTAGGTTGCAGCTCGCTTAACTATGACCTCAATAGACGCTCCATAATTGATTCCTCTCTGTGTACATGCGGAGCTGTTTAAACAGTTGATCACTTTCTCTTACGCTGTCCACTCTACCAACATCTACGTGACCAATATTTTACCTACATTCCTTGCCCGCTTACAACTAACAATCTCCTGTATGGATATGACCGACTAACATCATCTCAAAACATTGTTTTGTTCAGTTATGTTCAACGCTATATACTAGCATCAAAACGTTTTACTTCTTAAAATATCTAATACAACCCTTTCACTTCATTATTGACATCCTTTCCTCTATTGCCTAATCTGTGTAAGTCGCCTACTATAATACCAAAACTATAAAAGCACTTCCTGCTATAGAGAGAATACATAAACACAATCCGTTGACCCTGTCCTGTCCCCATGACCACCAGAGCGCACCAATGAACTCCTTTTTAGAAATTTAGGAATATTACTTTGAATCCATCCTTTTCTTTCTCCTATTTTTGTTTGAATTTGCATCATTTTGTCTAATGATTTCATCGACAGCTTAATTTTAAATACTGTATCATTACACCAATACAAATGTATATATGTTTAATTCACAAATACCATACGGAACGGAATTTACATAAGTTAAAGTAAACTTGTTTTCCAATCCGATATGTCATTTTCCTATGTATTAATTGTCTTGTATGTCTTTGGGAATAAATATGGTTTAAACTAAATAAAGAAGAGCAGTTTACAGCACGCCTACTGTATCACCTGGTTATTTGGCTCCGCCTACATCGTAAAAGTATATACCGTGGCACCTCGATCGCTTTTTATATTAATATTATTTAATAATAATAATGGAGGCCACAAATGAACTTCATATAAATTAATCTATTATTGGGGCTTTAAAAGTTTACTTCCATAAAATATGTCTTCCAATTTATTTATACACGTAGTTACATTGTATGTGTGTTGCTTTAAGATTAAACTTAGTGTTTCCCTTTTAAAGCGAAGTTAATTGCGCACGAATTTTGATGTGGACCAAAAGTAATAGATCTACATTCTTCTACATGTTAAAGTAGTTCCCGTTGCATGTCGCAATGCAAGTCTATACCTGTAAGTTCAGTTTCCATGAGTTTTGTTTTCTTTGTGTATATCGAGTTTTACGCCCCTTTCCAACAATCAGAGTCATTTGAGGCAGACAGTTCACCTAAACACAGTTCCTGGGAAGAACCAGTACTGGACTCCCATCCTCCATAATTGCCTACTTTCTCACATAAAGAGACTTGGTCGGTACCGGGGCTCCAACCCAGTTTCCATGAGTACTTTCAGTACTTTGACCGACATCTTTATAAACATGCACATACATTAACACTAAAGATGAAAGCCGTAAAAGTCTCGATGTGGAGAAAGGAGTATTTTTTACACACTTTTAATGATATAATTGACCATTTAAACCTCTGAATAAAGGCTGTATTGTATTCTCCTTAGGTGACCTTTCTCATGTTTATTGTGAGCAGTTATCTTTTAAATTCCCTAAATTGATGTCACATTAAAATAGTCTAGTGATTAGGCTAGTTGGTGGAAAATTCCTGTTCATGGAATACTTTGATAATTTATTTACAACAAGAGCTGTCAGAAGACAGCGCGCTCGACTTTTATAAGTCTTCTGTATAAAGAGAAGAAAAACCTAAGTGAAAAAGGGACATAACTCTAAAATACTGTTGACAGAGTTATGCTGCTTGTCTTACAGATGCGCCTTGTCCCCATAAGGAAGTATTCAAAGTTTGAGTTGAATATCTTTGAAAGTCTTCAATATATTGTACTATTTTACCTATTTTAACAAAAAATCTAAGTTAAAAAGGGGCATAACTCTGACAATACTGTTTACAGAGTTATGCTGCTTGTCCTACAGATGCGCCTTGTCCCCATAAGAAAGTATTAAAAGTTTGCGTTGAATGTCTTTGAAAGTCTTCAATATATTGTACTATTTTACCTATTTTAACTAAAATTCTAAATTAAAAAGGGGCATAACTCTGAAAGTACCGTTTACAGAGTTATCCTGCTATTTCTACAGATGCACCTTGTCCCCATAAGAAAATATTAAAAGTTTGAGTTGAATATATTTAAAAGTCTTCAAGATATTGTACTATATTAACAAAAATCTAAGTTACAAAGGGGCATATAATTGTAATAATACTGCTGACAGAGTAATTCTGTTTGTCCCACAGATGTGCCTTGTCCCCATAAAAAAGTATTCAATATTTGAATTGAATATCTGTGATGGTTTTCAAAACATTCTTCTTAATAATCAATTTTAAACAAAATTCTAAGTTAAAAAAGGGCATTGCTCTAAAATACTGCTTACACAGTTATGCCCTTTGTCTTATAAGCAAGTATTTCCAATCTTTGAAAATGTGCAAGATAATGGACTTAATAAAAAAAATAATAACCAAAGTTTACAAGTTAAAAAGGGGCATAACTCTGAAAATACTTTTGACGGAGTTATGTCACTTATCCTACAGATGCGCATTGTCCCCATGAGGAAGAATTCAAAGTATGAGTTGAATGTCTTTGATAATGTTCAAGTTACTGTACTTTATCAAAAACTTTAACCAACACAGACGCCGACGCCGGGGCGAGAAGTATAGCTCTCATTTTTTCAAAAAGTCGAGCTAAAAAGGCATATCTGCTTGTCACCGGAACATATATCCAGAACATACATGCATATAACATTTATAATTATTCATATACATGTATATAAACAGTAAACTCCATGTATATAAATTTAATGTAGAATGCAAGGCATTTTTATACAAATATAGAATTAAGGTATCTCTGTTGATGTTAATAGAATAATACATATATATAAACTTAATTGAGAGATAAGTGTAATTGGAAAACGAAATGAATCTCAAAAGTTAAAACAAGTTTTACATAAGAAAAAAAACGAAGTAAAGGAGAATTGGTTCATTCATAAAGTACTGTTTGTCTTCGTTCTGAGAGTAAGATAAATTACGAATTACTGTTTTATTATTACATTAGATCAATTAATTTTGGCATATTTGGTCGATTCCAAATGAATATTTTGTATGAAGTTTTCTAATATTACTGTATAAAGGTCATTAAAAAATAAACTGAAATTCATCTTCTACTGAATTACATAATTTACATATACGTTCAGAGCGCGGTATTTTATCAATTCTACAAAAAAAAAACAGTTGAGTTGATATTCAAATACATTTATGGAGATTGATCGATACAATGCATAAGTTTACTTTGATATACACCACATATTAGGTATAAGGACTTAATATGTAGATCAGACAAATTATTGTCAAATAAATAAATCATAATGTAGACCTTATAATATTTTTTTAATGTTGGCCGTATTGAAGTAGCGACATCTTGTCAATTTCAGGTGTTCACAAGTGGAATTATTGTCCCATCGTCTTTTTAATGTACTAATTTTTATGGTTGGTCTTATACAATGCAGTGCCAATTTCTGGCGTTCACAGGTCCCACAGTCTTTTTAATGCATCAACTTTGTATGATGGTCTGATTTTGCTTATTTCAGATATTCACAGGTGGCATTTTGGTTCCACAGTATTTCTAATGCATTGATTTTTTACGATTGTCTCATTCTGCTAATTTCAGGTTTTCACATGTGGCATATCAAATCTGCTGTTTGGATTTTATTAAGATGGTAAATTGAAAGAAGATGTGGTTCTTATACGTGTGTATGGAAGGGGTACTGAGCTCATAATTGAAAGACAAAACAGAAAAATATACAGGTACTATAATATGTATGCTTTATATATACAGTCAAACCTTTTCAAAGCAACACCATTTTGGGAATAGCAAAAACATGTTGTTGCTGAGAGACTGTGGTACTAGAGATGTTAACTTAATATCTAAATCGTGCTGTGAGAAAAATGCTTTTGTTGAAGTGAGGTTTTTATTCAATAGAGTGCCTCTCGTGAAAGGCTCATTCTGGTCCGCATCTAGTTGCTCCAAAGACAATGCTGAAGGCACTGGCAAAACTTATTTGCAGCGTCACCAGTGTGCCAAACATGGCGAAAATATTTCCAACCGCACGTCTTGGCCGGGATTGCCCATAGTTGAACACTCTTTGTTCTTTCAACATCGCTTTCATCGAGTACGACAAGGTCCAGAGTCGGAAAGCGTCACCCAATATAAACAATGGAATGTTGAGATCATCTTGAGGGAGTGGCTCGCCCAAATGAAACCCGATCATGTTATCACCCAGAGCAGCCTATTGTGAACACTTATAGAACATGCCAGCATCCAGCGCTGGTCCATTGCTGCCAGCATTTGACCGTCGAAACTTGTCTTCCACATCAGCCACACACATGAGCTCAATGGAGCAGGCCTCATTGCAGCTTCCGCTCCCAGACAGTAGCGGTTCATATGTGGCCACATTCATGTTTAACGTCTATGGCAGCACACGAATGATGTGATAGAAGTTCCACTGGTTGCCAAAGATCAGCACCCTTTTACGCCATTGGTCGGGAATGGGAGGAAGGGTGACGTGTGTCCATCTGTACTCGTCGTAGATCGCTCGAACTGTCCCAGGAACTAAGAGGGAGATGGTAATGCGCGCAACCCTAAAGGCAAATTGCAAGGACCTGAAACTCATCACGGTGGCAAGAGTTTGTACAGTGAAAGGAGAGACACTAGATATCAAATGTTGTTTTTACCTGCTAAATATGGTGATACGCTGGTTGACACACAGAAGCAACTCTGCAAAAATGTTCTTCTTCTGGAAATTCTGTGGTACTGGCCAAACAAACATGGCCTTTCAATCCATGGCTTGACCTATCAATATCTCTCTCGTATTCTTAGACGTTGTCAAAAGAACTTCACGATGCTCTCCTGTATCAAATGTCATTTCTTTGATTAGTGCAACACCCAACCTCTGTTGTTGGGTAGTCACGTTTTCACGAAAAGGTGATGTTGGCGCTGGGAATTATATCCGCAATCGGGACGAATTGTACATTGAGCACGATGGCCTTACAAAATCCGTGCACAAAACGTACGTTTTATTTTCCTACGATAAAGTTGCGAACATCCTGCGACCGGTGCGATCGCCGTACGAGCATCATATTGACGCCTTGTGGTGCCTATGACTGGTGCGATCCTGTGCGGACATGTTGCGAATTTGTCTACGGCACCCTTGGACTGCGAATTCGTACTAACAAAAAATCGCAAGGCTGATGTGAACTGGGCTTAAGTGTAACAATTATGTACGACATATGTCTTTTGGCCTTTTCATAATCAACATCCACTTTAAACTATACTTTTTTACGTTAAACTTTACCTCACATCATATATCTAACAATTAAAATCAGATGATTAGGCTAATATATCAACTTTCAGCGTTTATCGAAACAATTAACATTAATATAAATAAGTGTATCCGCCAAACATATAATATGTTGTTTACTTTAACTGTGGAGTACATATAATATTTAAGTGCACTATCTTTGCTTTTTTTTAATCAGGAATTGGCAACGGATGGGGTTTAACATCTATTTAATGTGACAAAAACGTGTATTTACTTTGGCGGGCCTGATTAGCGTGTCCGTGTGTCTTAAATCAGATACGTTTAATGTATTATTGTCGCCATGAATTAAAAAATATAAAAGGAAATTAACAAAATAAGGTACGACTGTGTACCTTTATGTTCATAATATTTTATAGACATAAGTCTTTTCTTGCAGTTGTAGAAACGAATTTCTTAGATTGTAGACAATTTGTCAAAACTTGAAAATATTTTCAACGGTCGTCAGATACGTTAAGGAGTTATTCAAGATTTTTCTTGTACATGACAAATTATCCAACAAATAAATACAAAATTACGTTAGGTGTATTAAATTGTTTAAACAAATACGTTGAATTTCCCATTGACACTATCTGTTTCCATTTGTCGCATTATAATTAAAATGGTCATCAAATACGTTAAACTCAGTTACGTTAAACAGAATTATACCAACTACCGTTGGGGGCTAGCCTTACACAAATTAGTAGCTCAAGTGACATCAAAGCGCAGTGTTTTGACGCCACGACGTGTAAGTATATGATGTCATTGATGACTGCATGGTATTGATGTCATATTAACTGGGAAATATTAATAGATAGTGCATACATTTTGTTTCATCGAAACTAAATGTGTACATAGTGTGCGTGATTTGATCTCTAAAATGAAGTTAGTTTTTTATGATATTTCTTTCGATTAAAAATGTTTTATCGTCTTTGATTTTAGTTTAAATTCTAAAGAGTAAACACAATAACATTACATTAACGTATTTGATGATGTATTTTAACGTATCTGATGATGACATATTTGACTAAAATGATCATTTTTTGCTATCATGTTTGTTTTATTCTTATAGCCGTGGTAACAATAATAAATAATAAACAATGTATAGTATGTGTTTCTGCTCTGCAAAACTGTGAGCTTTCTCCTGACTGTAAGCTTTTATTTTACTAGTTGACGTATCTGATTGTAGTTGTTTTGTTAAATACGGATATGGCAATAACTCCAACGGAACAGTGTTCCTAAAATGATAGAGAGAATGATTGAAAGCCATGGATAATGATTTCTTGCTGAAAGAAACTGCTTGTCAAAAATGATACATGAAATATGGGTACTTAATAAAGAAGAAAGCACTGTACTTAAGACCACACTCATCAAGAGATCACATTTATAATTGATGTTCCTAATGTCATCATGTAGCGGAAATCAAGCGCATATGTAACATAATTATTTTGTGACTAATGTCATCGATGCCACTATCTATTTTACTTGTAACATCGTGATAACATTCGTATCAAATCTATTTCAAAAGTGATGTGTTATGAATGTGGTCTTACAATAAGAGAAAGAAATAAATATATGCAGCTAGCAATATCGAGTCAGCCAAACTGCTGAAAATGATAAACGCAATATGTTATCAATATCCGAAAGTAGACACAAAATAAATCATTAATAATTATTTTGTTCTAAAGACGATATATTAAATTTCAATGAAATCCAATTGTTATCCGTCAGATACGCTAAACAAAAAAACAACACCTGTGGTGTAAGGGAATTTCGTATGATATTGACGCCATATCATTTTGCATATACTGAAATACCTATAAAAAGTAAAATGATTTATTATAAGACAACAAATAAATTTTAACCTCCCTTCAACAAAAGAAAATTTTGCTGTTTATGAAAAATACATCAGCACATGTTCTTATTGTGTCTATTAAGTCATTATTTTAGTGGCATATTGTTCACAGTCATTTGTTATTTCAGTTAAACAATGTTCAAATTTGACATAATTGCATCTTAAGGTTTTCGAAGTCTAACACGAAGTGTTAATGATCGTATTTTAAATATTGTCATTCTTTTGTAGATCCATTAAGACACTTACAGGTGAATTTTTAAAAACTTTTACCGTAAGTTAAGAGAGTTATTACCATTTTTGTTCCTCTACCCCTAACATAAAATAGTACCTCAAAATCAAATGAAGTCACCTTTATGAAAATTGGCCTATCTCTCTAACAGATGATACAATAAATGCAAGCATGTGTGTAAGTCTAAGGGTAACCAATGTTTAGTCAATTCAAATTGTTTATACGATGTTTGGAATTACTATGTTGCAGAAAAAGTAAAAAATGTAACCCAGCCCCTTTAAGATTTAGTCAAGATTTTAGCCTTTTACCAAAAAGTAACAAATTTATAAATATCATTAAAATAAAAACTAACACAGGGAAACAGCTGAAAGTTTCTCAAAATTAACTACTATGTGTGTTTAATGTCTACACCAATTTTAAAAAAGTTTCACCGTCCAGTTTTGAAAAAAAGGTGTCAGAAATCCATAGTTACTTGATTTTCGTTAATTAACCATGTATAAATTGCAATAAACTTAGACAAAAAATTTGGAATAGATATTTTCTTTCATATTACTGTATAAATTCATATTCTTGATACGAAACATTACCTAAAAACTAAAAATAAAAGAAAAAAAGTATGGTCCCATTGGGGTTTGAACCCATTACCCTCAGGAATATGCCAAGATGTCAGTAAAATTCATGAAATTAAGTACTCTTCAAAATGGAGGTTTCGAATTAGAGATTGAAATCCTTAACGGGATTTCTACCTTTAACTTTATTGTAGTTCTATCTTCAATTGTCAATCCATTTTGTATATCACTTAAACGTATCTCACGAATGGTGTTTTGGGTTACTTATAAAGAAAATGTGAGCCATCAAAACGTAGGCCGATTTGTGGCCCCATGATTGATAAAGTATTACCATAATATAGGTTGTTCATTGATAACGGACACTTAAGTAAGTTATGACATTATCTTATTATGTTATTATCTACAGTTCTATTTTTGAGCACTTGACCAAGAATAAATGATATGCAGATATAGTTCATCGCTATGTTTGTGAATGCATTATAATGAAATAAAGAAGGGTATTACACAGTGTGTGTTCAGTATTTGGTAAAAAAACTTCCCTCTATCCGATTTTTACTATATCCGAATTCACTATAACCGGGTTTTACATGAAACGTTTACAAACATGCACTGTTAGAAGATGGGACGGCACAAGTTGATATTTATCCGTTTTGAGTAAGACGGGGTTTGTACATAAAACAGAACGAGTATAGATAGCATTAGCATGCATTCATCGTGTAACGTGTATACCGAGCCGAGCGGGTTGATGCTTATCACATCACAATCAACAACTTAATATATAATTTTCCTCAAGCCTACTTTGGCCTTGATTATGTTTAAATAAAATGAATCAGTATGCGTTTGATATGTATTTCAAACGAATTAACACGTACCAATAATCAATGTTTCAAATGAATAACTTTATCTCAGCTATCAATAATCACAAACGTTGGACAAATAGGCCTAAAAAAAAGTTACTTGTTTCCGCAATCGGGCCAGAAAAAAATAGGGTAGGTAGGTAGGCATTAAATTTTAAAATTATATTTTCTCTTCTTTTTTTTTGGAAACACGAATAGAAATATTTGGAAAGTTTTGTCTATCTGTCGTATTACAATAAATTAATATGGGATATTTTCCAAATGTTTCCAATTTCACTAGCCTGAACTAAAATGATCTATTTCTATAGCAGTGAGACTATTACAAACATTATATAACAATTAACAAAGTAAACTGTTCCTCTCATTTATTCCTAGTGCTCTCAAGATAGCATAGGAAAGACATTTTTCGACAATCTAGGAGAGCTTTCTTGTGTCAGCCTGCACAAAAGCGAAAATTGAACAACATTCCAAGTACCAACTCATCGCCGGACTAGTAGACTGGAAAATCTAGGTTGTCCACAACAATATCAATTAATCCAAATTCTGAATGTCGACTTAACGTATGTACTATATAATCTGATGTTTATGTAATATAGTCTAGATGTGGTCAAAATGATTTAGTATGAAAACTGATTTGAATCTATTTAGGCTTGAATTTTGACTAAGTAGCAAATCTACACCCAAAAGTATATTAATATATTACTACATTCAATTATTTACTAGATGTGTTGTTTGGCAGGGAAGTGACTTTTTTGGTCACATGCATGTTAAGCCAAGACTGTATCTTATTGCTGCAATATTAAAAAATTGTAATGGAAGATGTTTTATGAACTTAACTGAATAATGATTATTATAAAATTTACACCGAGTCCTGAAAAAAATGGAGAATTATCCAGTGTATGTGTCACATGAATAAGGGTCAAAGATAAGACAACACAATTAGAAAAGATTTTCATTAAATGCACATACAATCATGTAAGATGATGTATAGTTTCACTATGATATCCGAAATTTGTCGTCCGAAAATCGTACACCACATTACTATGAATGTAATGTCTACTAATGACTATTCTTGAAAATTCACGAGTCTTTGTTATTCTGTTGGTCATAATGCTTAATGCAATATGATACTGTTGTAAAAATTCAATAAATACTATCAAAATGTGATTATTCATGAAAATGTTTACAATTTTCGGAAAATGCGGTATAAACTTTATTCAATTTCACGGACGCTTCAGAAACGAAGTATACTCACGACGATGTAACCAAATTGCCATCTGGAATTATGAATCATGACTTTGGTCAATTAAAATTGCAGACCAGATCAGTTCTCATTAAAAGCATTCTGCGAAATTGATCTGTGCAGTGTTTTTGGTCATTTAAGTGTACATATTTCGGACAGTAACTGAATTCGGATACGTAAAAATATGGACGAAAAGGGACCGGTTTTCAAATTCTTTTTTGATAGGTCAAAAAAAAGTTTAGGGTCGGCAGCAAAAAAATAGGGTCGGTTTGGATAGCGGAAACAAGTAATCTTTTTATAAGGCCTTAATAAAATCTTATGATGGACTTATGTAGATCAGCAATCACTGTTACGGGACACGATTATGTTTTAACGTCCAACGAAATTTATAGCTAGTCAAGTAGTTATCATGATGCAATCATACTTTTTACTATTTTTTAAACCTCTATCTGAGATACAGACCTGCGACCCGGTTCTGGTCCTGTAAGTATAGTATATTCGATCCTGTAGACAGCCTAGCGGTCTCATAGAGTACTGAAGAATACACTGATGTTAAAGGATGCAAACGCAAAGTCCCAGACTGATCTCTCCGACTTCTAGCTTTCTCAGATAGCTAATTATATGATCTAGATTCCAAAGCGATCTCAGATTATTTTCACAACGCATGCCAAATAACTTATCTGTCATATATATCCCAAGATACAGAACTACGACCCGGTTCTGGTCCTGCAATTATAGTATATCCGACTCCATAGACAGCCTAGCGGTCTCATAGAGTACTGAAGGATACACTGATGTTGCAAGATGCGAACGCAAAGTCCCAGACTGATCTCTATATACCCTATAAGTTATTTATGTGTCCATAATCGTCTAGGCGGCAGAGCTTCCTCAGACGGTTAATTTATGATCAATCCCTGATCATCACTTCTTGCATGCCAAGTCACATCTCCTCCGAAAATATCAATGCAGTCTCTTTTTAAGCCCTAATTGATTAGCAAACTCATTCTGATTGGTCATAAATGCGTGCAAAGGATTTATCAATAATGGTGAAAGATGATTGGTCAAACTGTAATTGTACTAATAAGATCATTGGTTCCAAAACAAAGCGTTTGATTGGTTCATTATCTATCCGAAAATTGTTCTATATGTAAGCAAGCGTTTACAGATATCTAAAGTTGACTTATTGCGTAAATCACATTCATAATTAACTAAAAATACTATTTAGATTTAAAATACACAAATCAATGCTGAAAGCAGACATTAAACAAAGTTACATATGTTCAGATATTTATTCATAGTATCAACAAGATATTTCGTCATTAATTTATCAAAGGACTAGAATTGAGGGAGGTAATTTCGTTACAATCGTATATTTAGCGTTTATCTGTTAAAGGCCTTGACATGAACCTAATATATTCACTATGTGCATGCATATACAAAAATGTACTTATACATATCAAGAACTCCCCCCCCCCCCCCCCTAGAATTCTTAAAGTAGATTTAAAGTCACGCCAAGTTTGCAAAATACAAATGAGGCATGTATTACAATTATAATATATGTTCCGTCGCGTTAATTTAATTGGTTGGGGCCGTCATAATATAGAAATGCACCAAGAGTTCAAGACGTCGGCACGTTAAGCCACGCCTACCGCAGATGTGGTTAATAGGTAGCGAAGTCGGTCTACATAAATTCACAAGTTAGCGAATGGCTTATACAAAAGATAACACGACTGTCAAACTTGACGTCACTTTGGACCCAGCAGAAGTAACTAAAAATACTTTTTGTGATGGAATTTTACAAATTCTGAACGTGGTAAGACCTAAATGGTTCGCGAACGAGGATGGAATTTCTTCTTTGAAAGCAAAGGTAAGAACTTTTAAAAACAAAAAAGTAATTTTATAATCCCGATTACATAACAATCCATCATGAAAACAGTTTACCTGCTACAACACACTTATTGTGTCACGTGGTTATTTGGCTCCGCCTACATCGTAAAAATATATTCCGCGGCACCTCGATCGCTTTTTATATTAGTATTATGTAATAATATAAATGGAGGCCACAAATGAACTTCACACTAATCTATGATTCGGGCTTTAATGGAGTTCATTACCATGAAATATCTGACAATTTATTTAAAGTTACATTGCATGTGTGTTGCTTTAAGATTAAACATTTTTTCTAAAGCGAAATTAATTGCACATGTATTTTGATATGGACCAAAAGTAGTACGTTTTTATTCATCCGCAATGCAATTGTTAAAGTAGTTCCCGATATGTCTATGTAAGTTCAGTGAAATTCCGGGGGTATTTTAAGTTGTTTGATTGACGTTTTTATAAACATGCAGATACATTAACACTAAAGATGAAAGTCACCTGTTAATAAGTCTTGATGTGATACACTTTTATTGATATACATGTAATTTACTATTTAAACCTCTGAATAAAGGTTAACTGTGTATAAAGGTCGTATTACATTCTCCTTAGGTGACCTTTCCCATGTTTATTGTGAGCAGTTATCTTAATTGATGTCACATTAAAATAATCCAGTCAATGACTGACCTTATCGTGCAATGTTGGTGGAAAATTACGGTTCATGAAAAAGATTATCTTCAAAAGCCGTTGAGTTGATATTTAACCGTAAATGTACAGATATAGCTTTAGTTGACTTTGATATACGTCACGGATCAGACTGCGGATAAAAATAAACAAATTATTGTCACATAAATAAATCATAATGTAGTCCTTATAATACTGTTTTTTTTTCTTTTTGGCCTCATTAAAAGTAGATTTTTTGTCTCTTTCATGTGCGCACAGGTGGAATTTTTGTCTCACCGTCTTTTTCATGAACCATAAAGGTTGGCCTTATTATGCACATTTCAGGCGTTCTCATGTATAATTTTAGTCCTACAGTCTTTTTAATGTACTAATGTTTATTATTGGCCTTATTATACCAATTCAAGGCGTTCACATGTTTAATTTTGACCCCTACGTCTTTAATGTACTATATTTTACGGCTGACCTTATTTTGCCAAGTTCAAGTGTTCACAGGTTTGATTTCGGTCCCACATTCTTTTCAATGTATGAATTCTTAAGGATGGCCTTATTTCACTTAATTCAGGTATTCACAGGTGGCATCTCAAATTTTCTGTTTGGATATTACCAAGATGGTAAATTTAAAGAAGATGTGGTTCTAATACGTGTGTATGGTATAGGCACTGAGCTTATGATTGATAGACAATTAGAAAAGAAAAATATACAGGTACGTATGTTTTATACATGTATAATTATACCAGTGATTTCAAAAATCAATCACATTCCTGATTTAGATTCTTGAAAGTTTGACACATGTTTTTTGTTGTTTTTTTAAATTAATACATTACAGTTGTTATTGCTCTTTTCAGTTACTCCACTCTGCTGGTAGGTCACCACCACTGTATGCATCTTTCAACAATGGTATAGCTTATGGTTTTGTAAATGGAGTCACGTTAGACGAAAACACTGTGAGAGACAAAACTATCGGAAGGTACGACCCAAGGACCCTATTTTACTTAATGGAAATGGGGTCGGGGCAGAAAAGGAGGGAATTTAATTTTTAAAAAAGTAGTTACCATAAAGTAGTTCCTAAATGTCAAGGTGTAATATTTTCTGTGGAAAAATATGAAAACAAGGCAATGCCTTCAGTTAAAGCATGTGCCCCAGGTGGCAGCGTGAGTAAACCTCGAACTGACAAACAAACAGACAAGGCAATCACTATATGACCCGCATCATTTGATACCAAGAGCATGAAAAGCATTGAAGATGTGTTTTAAAAACACAATGCCCCCTCCGGGTAACCTTTGACATGAACATACACAGGTCCAGTAGAGGCTGTCATGAGGAACAAACATATTATTGAAGTTTTTATGATGATTTTAAGTGGAACGAGGAGCGTTATGATTTTATAGGAAAGGGTAATGTTTGGTACAAATAGATAGACAGACAGACAGACCAAAAACAATAAAAAATATAAGCTAAAAATAAGCTCTCATGGAATAATTTTGAGGAAGACAATTTAATAAATGTCTTCGTACTTCTTTGTCATTTTAATCTCTAATTTACTAAAATATAATTGTTGGACATGTATGGTCTAATTTCACCAGTTACCGGTATGCATAAAAATCTGATATATAGCACTGGAAAGAGCCGGAAATATATAGTAAGTTTGCGTTTTTTGTCGAGCCCGCCTGCGGTGAGCTCGACATAGTCGCCACAATGGCGGTTGCGTATCTGTACGTTAGTGAGTGAGTGAGTGTGTCCGTCCGGATCCTTGTCCGGGCTGTATCTCCCTTATGCATTGACACTTTTTAAAATAACTTGGCATAATTGTTAAACACCATGAGACGGTGTGCAGTGCGCAAAATCCAGGTCTCTAGCTCAAAGGTCAAGGTCACACTTAGAGGTCAAACGTCAAAAATGAGCATTATAGACCTTGTCCGGGCTGTATCTCCCTTATTCATAGAAACTTTTTAAGATAACTTGACATTGTTGTTAAACACCATGAGACGGTGTGCAGTGCGTTAGATCCAGGTCTCTAGCTCAAAGGTCTAAGTCACACTTAGAGGTCAAACGTCAAAAATGAGCATTATAGACCTTGTCCGGGCTGTATCTCCCTTATGCATAGAAACTTTTTAAGATAACTTGACATTGTTGTTAAACACCATGAGACGGTGTGCAGTGCGCAAAATCCAGGTCTCTAGCTCAAAGGTCAAAGTCACACTTAGAGGTCAAACGTCAAAAATGAGCATTATAGACCTTGTCCGGGCTGTATCTCCCTTATGCATAGAAACTTTTTAAGATAACTTGGCATAATTGTTAAACACCATGAGGCGGTGTGCAATGCGCAAGATCCAGGTCTCTAGCTCGAAGGTCAATGTCACACTTAGAGGTCAAACATAAAAAATGAGCATTATACACCTTGTCCGGGCTGTATCTCCCTTATGCATAGAAACTTTTTAAGATAACTTGGCATAATTGTTGAACACCATGGGACGTTGTGCAGTGCCTAAGATCAAGGTCTCTAGCTCAAAGGTCAAGGTCACACTTAGAGGTCAAACATAAAAAAATAATCATTATACACCTTGTCAGGGCTGTGTTTCCCTTATGCATTGAATAATTTGAAAATGACTTGCCATAATACAATGAGACCATTGGGCATCACCCAGATTTTCATAGGTCAAAGGTCAAGATTACACATTCGGTCAAATATATTTTCCTTGTCTGGGCTGTAACTTCTGTTTGCATTCAAGGATTTTTAAATAAATTGGTATAAAAGTTTACTTCAATGAAATGACGTGTCATGAATATCACCCATACTGGTCAAGATCACAAGCTGGCTAAACAGGGGCTCGACATGTTGCCCTTGGGCTTCTAGTATTTCATTTAGATTTTTTTTTCAAGCTATGTTTACCATAAAATAGCATCAGTCAAACTGTAGGTTGATAGCAGATGAGATGATTGAAGTGCATGCTGTGCGACCTGATTCCCAAGAAGTGAAACCAGAACTTTGGGATAAGATCTACCGATTTCTGGAATTAGGGCCCGATCACTTTGGTGATCCAGACAGACAAAAAAAGTAAGTTTGCGTTTTTATTTCCGTTAGAATTTTGTTCAAGTTTTGTTTAATAATCATTTTGTGTGTTAAAATTAAAGTTATTTTACCCAAAAAGATGTCTTATCAGTGCTGCTAACTTTTTATTGCAATAATAGCATCCCGAAACTTTTATAATCACGAAGTAAATAATTAAAGAAATGTAGCACAGTATGTTTTCAATGATAGTGCAAAAAAAACAAAAAAACATCCGACAGCATTTTTTCAAGATGCGGTTAAAGAAAGGCCAGAGGCTCGCTTCATACTGTTTTATTCAACTCGTTCAATTAATTCAATAGGAATCCACACTATTTTAATATCCTCTATTTATTAAAAATCAAAAAGCTAATGGGTCTTTAAGCTTTCCATAAAATCGTTTGATTTTTAGTTTTTTGACTCGCAATTTTATTTTGAAGGTTAAATTGTTTTTTTATTTTTCATCCTTTGTGGATGTGTGGGTGTGTTTACTTTTCCCATCTTGGGACAGTATGTCACTAGTATGCAGTTATTTTTACTGATGTGTCTAATCAAATTTAATTCTTAAGTACAGTCAAACCTGTGAACCAAGGTCACCCTTAGGATGACACAGTATTGCATGCAATATTTTATGCTGAAAGTTTTTTGTAATATGGTCACTAATCCTGCTGTCTGCGTGTGATTATCTCTTTTCAAGCTATTTACAGATTGTGTTGTTGTTACATATTGCTTTGTATTCCTTCTTATCACTTAGGTAATAAGAGTTTTTTTTAAATTTCAGGACAAAATAATGTCCTTCAGTTAAAGTCCCATACGCATATATATTTATCGGTCGTAATAGTTTCTGTTGTTCTATATCAGAGGAATCCGGTGTGTTTTCCTCTCGAGTATACTTTATAGCAAGAAAAAATATTTCTCAAACCACTATCGTATTTTTTTCAATATCATTGAAAAAAAAATACTATTTATAGAACGGCTGCGTTTTCCCGCAGCAATTGTTTGATTTTTGCATAAAATTATTTATTTTTATAGCAAAAAGCTAATGGGATTTTAATTCATATAAAGAATCACACTTTACTATAGTTATTGTAACAGCTTGTCAAAACGATAAAAGCAGGTCTAATATATGTGTAACCAGGGTATATCGAAGGCACTGTAGCCCTTAATATGGGGTAGAAATAGCGGGTTGAAGCTTCATTGAGGTAACAATTTTTGCTTTAAATTAATTTGAAAATGATTTTTCGAGGAACAAATTGGAAAATAGGGGAAAACTCATGTTTTCAAAGATATATTCAGAGAGGAAGGTGCCCTTTTCAGGCTACACCAATATAATGAAGAAACCCTTGTAACATTAAGCAACAAGTTAATCTTAGATGTATGGGAGTGTCTGAAGAATGAATATTGTTTTGGGAATTCATTTATTTGGTCTTTTTTATTACCGTTACAGATTTACAGCTGCCATTAAACCTAAGGATGTATTACGGAAGGAACTTGATGAACTCAAGTCACACCTCAGCGCCTTAGATTCCCCTGTTGTGTTCTGTCATAATGATCTCTTGTTGAAGAATATTATCTATAATGAAGAAAAATGTGAGTCTTTAGTATGCTGGTTGCCATGTGGCCCGGACTGTTACCCTCCCCTTAAAAAACAATAGTTGAGTGTATTATGATCTAGACTTGCTGAATCTGGAGGTATTGGTTCCATATGCCTACGTCATTGTAATTTCGTCATGGCAGACTCTTAATTGTCAGGTACAAATATACAAACTATTTTGAATGTATCACATGTAGCAAATATATCCATACAACTTTAAAGGGTTGTGGAAGAAAATTTAATACTATGTTGAATGACTTACATTCAAATTTGAAATTGATCTCAGGATATTAATTGGTCTTCTTCACGATAAATGATTTCATTATCATTTCATATTTAAAAATAATAATTCTAAATTTGTCCTCCAAAATTCTTGATCATGAAAATATCTGAACTTGCGTACTAAGTTAATGAATTGTTAATTACAATTTTTTAGCTTAAAAGATAAGACGTGTTCTATAGTTCTTTATGATTTTCTGACAGTTAACTTGAAGACTTGTTAAATTATAATTGGCAACTAAGGCAGCAGACATTTTTGTGTCATTTTCAGGCTGCGTGTATTTTATTGACCACGAATTCGCAATGTATAACTATGAACACTACGAGCTTGGTAACCATTTCGCCGAGTATGCTGGTAAGTTAGAAGATTTTTTTCTATATGGTTTTACTCCAATTTCTAATGGTATTTCATTTACAGGTAGCATTTGTATTACTGATAATGATAATCTGCAAATATTAATCTGCATTCTTCCACATTCAACAAGTACTCCTCAGCAATTTATGGATCGTCAGTCATAGTTAAATCATATGAATCGGAGATGAGAAAGCATTAGCTTGTAAATAATATCTACTGCTAAATTGCCTAACCTGGGTCTCGAACCCAAACCCGCATTTAATATAAATTTATAAGTTTATTAGCATATACAATAGGCACATATGCCCTTCAGTACACTTTGAACAAAACACTACATACATATATACATAAACATCTAATAGCAATAGTTATAAATGTTATAAATCAACGTTTGTAAATATTTTCTGCTCAGTGTCAGATACAAAAGTAATAAAGCTCACGCACACACTCACACACACTCAACAATCAAATATTTATTTTGTAATAGCATTCAATTTTTTTTGCATATATGTTCCTGAAATCATTATACAATGGACGTTCTAACAAGAAATGAAACTCATCTTCTAAACTATTTAAACAAGATTTACCTTTTCTTTTATTTAAAGGTATTGCTATGGGTTTATGCCATCTACCAGTTTCTATTTCTAATCTGTGAGCTGACACTCTAAAACGTGACAATGAAGCACGAAATGTTTCTGTATTAGTACACATAAAATATGGTTGAAAAATCTGAGTATATTGACAAATGTCTGTATACATTTGCTTTATATGGCATACTTTACGCCCAAAATCATTCAACGTGATACAAATGTGTATTAAGCAGTGTAATTGTAGTTTCAGGATTTTGTTTTTATAAATAATTCTTTAATTGTCATAAAATGTGATGTACGTTAGGTGTTGATAACCTTGACTTTTCCCGCTACCCGGACAAATCATATCAGATGGACTGGTTACGATATTATCTTGAACAGCAGGCTAAGAAACAAGGACTCAGTCCAGATTCAGTCACTGACAAAGATGTTGAAACTTGCTATGTAAAAACGAACAAGTTTGCTTTGGTAAGTATTAGTATAATAATCATGTTTGATTTAAAAGTTTTTTAAGTCACGTCGTAGACCAATGGTAGTCCACGGGTGAGAGAAAATGTGGCCTTTATACATGATTAGCCTTTTATTCAGAGATTATTTTGGTCTGGTATGTAAAGAACTCAGTGTAAAAGAGTGGCCTTTAGTCACAGGTGGTCATTTAAAAGGTTTGACTGACTTAAACAAGTTTTGTAAAATCTTTTATCCATTCTCATGAGGTCATTGAAAATTAGATAAAAGTCCGAGATAAAGATATCAATAAAATCAATTAAGTTAACTTTTTAATGTAGTTACTATAAATATAAAAAAAAATATTTGATTTAAAAAATATTCACAATCAAGTTTGTGGAAATCCAGGGGAAAGGTTTCTGATTGGATTATTTTGTCCTAGAAATACTGGTAAGTTGAATATGAATGGTGTTGAAAGTCACCTATCATGGTGGAACTTATGCAATTCGAGAGTTTACATATCTGCAGTGATTTCCACCAGCCATTGACTGGCTAAATTCTAGGACAGAACAAATCAGGAGTCAAATTGCTTGGTATTGTATACTAGTAGTTAGCAATATCAAATTGAAAAGAAATTTCAATATTTTTCAGGCTGCACATATGTTATGCGGACTGTGGGGCTTGATTCAAGCCAAGAACTCGCTCATAGATTTTGGATTTTTGGAGTAAGTGTTATTTTGATTATAGTCTTCTTAAAAAAAATGTATAACTCCCTAGGTTACGTACGGCACTTCCCCTTGGTTATAAATCTTGACAAAAATCTCATACCTCAGTTTAAGTATGTGAGTAGATTGGTTGAAAAGATACAGCTGATGTATGTTTATGTACACATTCTGAACAAATATACACTGACATAGTAATTTATAATCAGTATCATTATTGTTTTTATCTTTATTAAGTATGAAAATTCACATCGTAGGAAAAACAGGAGGTTTTACGACTCACTATAATAGTAAAATGCTTATTTTATTCTTGATATTTTGCAGATATGCTCAAGAAAAACTGGATGAATATTTTGCGCGAAAGGAAGAATTTTTAGCACTAACTCTGCCATCATAATGCCAATATATTGCTGACATTAAATTATTATAACATAGAAATATTAATTTTATTGTATCTGTCATATTTTCTAATTATAGGGAAAGGTTATTTATATTCAGCTGTTCCATTTCCAGTCTATTGTAAGACATGTATTATATTGTTCATACAATTGTTTTGTTTTTTAGAAATTATTTCAGATATCTAACGGTTTAGGGTAAACTTACATTGAGGTCATACGATATTGAATTTATGTTAATTGTCCTCTCAGAGTCTCAGCTTTATTATTGAATATGAAACTTTCCTAATGATATGTAAATACTTGTCATGTTTATACACTTAACAAACGTCAGTGAACTGAGACATTTACAATTTGTAGAAAAAAAAATTCTCAGGCTGTTACAAAAGTTATTCATTTTGTTTCACCTGTCATCAATGTTAAAGATGTGTTGATAAAGACGTTTTGAGAAAGTGAATGTACCTTTCCTCGGACCCCATAAAAAGTCTAGGGTCGTGGGTAGGCCGGGTAACGAGAAACAAATATTTTCTACGCCTAATGTAAATAAGACTTAAAGTTCATGATGACCTACATGTACTAAATGAAGAAGTTGTTTATTCATGCGGCAATCTTCTGATAGTGAAGAATATCGATCTATATTTGAAGGAATACTATTTAAAAAAGAAAACACTAAAATACCACCAGTCTTCCTTATCAATTAAGTAACAAACACTTACAGGTTTGCTATCAGTTTTCGTTACTTAATATATACAGTATGACACAGATATATAGTGAATTCCCGGGGATCCGAATAATTACTTCATTATATTCGTTCATCGCTATTTGTATCTATATATGTATTATAATGAAATAAAGAAGGACGTTACACAGTGTGTGTTCAGTGTGGTAAATATTTCCCTGTATCCGATTCTTCACTATATCCGAGTTCACTATAACCGGGTTTTATCTTATACTTTTACAAACATGCACTGTTAGAAGAACGGACGTACTTCAAATGTATATGGTACGATACAAATTGATACGAATTATGTTTTAAGTAAGATAGAACGCAAGACAGAACGCTAAAACAGAGTAGCATTAATTGACATGCACTCATTATCTTTACCTTTTATCTAGCATAGGCCTTGACATTAACCTAGTATATTCACTGTACATGCACATATATATATCTAAAAAGGCACTTAGATGTCTTAAAAGTATATTTAAAGTCACGCCAAGTTTATAAGATACAAATGAGATATGTTTTGCAATTCAATATATGTTCAGTCAGTCACATACGAGTAAGTACAAAAGCAGCAAGACGTCGGCATGTTAAGTCACGCCTACCAAAGATGTGGTTATAATAAGTTCACGGAGTCAGTCTTCAATAAATTCACAAGTTAGCGAATGGCTTATAAAAAATCTGATACGACTGTCAAAATTGACGTCACTTTGGACCCAGTAGAAGTAACTAAAAGTAATTTTTGTGATGGAATTTTACAAATTCTGAACATGGTAAGACCTAAATGGTTCGCGAAGGAGGATGCAATTTCTTCTTTGAAATCAAAGGTAAGTACTTTTTATAACCCTGATTATATAACAATCCGTCATGAAAACAGTTTATCTGCTACAACCCGGCTACTGTATCACGTGGTTATTTGGCTCCGCCTACAACGAAAAAATATCATCCGCGGCGCCTCGCTCTTTATATAATTATATTTTATATAAACTTATGCATATTAGTAATAAGGCCCTCCGTCGTTCGTTCACTTTTGCATAAAAACATCCCTAAATAAAGATTCTGATCAGAGGAAAGGATGTATGGATTATCTTTTTAATTGATTTTCAATTGAGTTTCAAAAAGTATTTCAAATACCGGGGTGCATGTAATTGTGAGGTTTCCGTAGGCATGGGGAGCTAGCACGTGTTGTGTTTTGTTGTATGTATAAAACTCTGGGGTATTGAACATGACCTTCTACATTCAGTTTGCGTACATTTCAGATTTTTTCATCATGATATAAACTGATGATTATCTTAATTGCAGGTGTTCACGGGCGGAATCACTAATTATCTCCATGGATATTACCAGGATGGCAAATTCGATGAAGACGTTGTCATTATCCGTATCCATGGTGAAGGTACTGATCGGATTATTGACCGAGAAGTAGAGCAGAAAAATATACAGGTACAACTCATGCTTTTAATTAAGATTAGTGCAACGAATAAATTGAAATATTTACGGTACAACACGGTTATATAGAATTTCTAGGAATTATAAAAACTAATACACACTTTACACTATATCCATAACAATAAAAAAAACAAGAAGTTAAATATTTCACACGAACCCGATACTTAAAGATATCCGCGTATGATGTAACCATGTTTTACCGTAGTTGGTATTATTTAATATTTATATTTTAAAACTAGTAACCTTCAGCAGTGAAATAAAAATTAATATTATATACTTACTCGATAGAAATATTAAAAGTTGATGAAACAAAGATATAGCTTATAAACATAGTTCTATTTTTGAAATACAATGTACATTAAAATTAAGATTTTTACCGAATGAAATCATAATTTAAGCTTCTCCATTCCACCGGACGAGCACAGCCATTGTATGCATCTTTCAACAATGGTATAGTTTACCGTTTCGTGAATGGAGTCACACTGGATGTTAACACTGTGCGAGAGAAAACTGTATCAAGGTAAAATCACTGTCAACGTATATGCTGGAATGACTTCAGTATCAACGTGTAAATGTCCTGATAACATTGTTATATCATGCCCAATGACTATGACTTATTTATAAAACTAAATGAATGTGATTCTAGGTAATAGTTCAATCAGTTTTACGTCAGTTTTTCAAGTATAAGTAGTAACTTCTGATATCTATGTGTCACTTTTCACTCGATTACATCCATAAGCGGGCTGCGATACTTCGTTGTTGAGATGGCGTAAAATGGTGAATTTAAGCCTGAAATAGTTCAATGAACCAGAAACACATTCATACATATGTATCATTTTACACTATCTCAACAACTATGGTTACGTCATCCTATCTGGTAGTATATTGTCCTACCAAATATGTTTCTACTACAGGCGGGTTTTACCATTTCTTAATTTTGATATACAATGTACATATGCTTCTGATTGCTTTGTCAAAGAAAGTGTCCAGCTAATTTGTTATACATAAATGTATCATTGTTTGATTTGAAATTACAACAAATTATAGACTTATTGCGGAAGAAATTATTCAGTTCCAAAAAGTACGACCTGGCTGGTTGAACGCAAAGCCGAGAGTATGGGATATATTACACAAATACATTGAGCTCTGTCCAGAAATATTTGATGATCCAGAAAAACAGAAGCAGTAAGTTATATTTGATATTCTAATTAAAGTATTTCTCTTTTTTTCACAAGATACTTATTGTTAACAAATAATCTCATAAAATGTGTTAGATAACTATTTCAAATGAGTAAGAAATAATTGCTTTATATGGCCATAGAATATGGTGCTCTGGTAAACAAGTATGCAATGGACTTTTAGAAGGTACTTGTACAATGGTAATGATAACAATTAGAATTATTATAACCATATTGAGAAAAGTCAATGTATAGCACATACTCGTATCTTGTAAGTTCAGAATTAGATGCATCATTATTTAAACCAAGTTTACTGACAATACACTGTAGCAATACCATAGTTGTAGTTTCATTTCCATAGTATATGCTGTAGGTTTTTATTTAAAGCATATTTGCCAATGTGAATCTTAAATTAATTGTCTAGTGTAGGGTTTGAGAAATCGGGGTATGTATCTCAACGGCTAGCAGGGTATTGAAGATATCCATAAAATAAATATTTCCTTACTCTTCAAGATATATAGCCATTGTTAAATCCAAAGATGTGTTACGGAAGGAGGTAGAAGACCTTGAGGCAAACTTAAGTGAACTTAGCTCACCAGTTGTTTTCTGTCATAATGATCTCCTAGTGAATAATATCATCTATAACAAAGAAAAGGGTAAGTCGGCATTTTACATAGCAGAAAAGTCATTAGAAATTATGAACGATTTTGATTGGCTATCAAAATTGAATGGGATACATTTATCAATCGAATGAATTGTCGTTGATTACATGAGTGTATAATGATCTGACAGTTTATTGTTAATGTCTCGCTTAAAAAAACACATTGTCGCTTTGTTTTACTTGAAGATGGATTTCAGTGCGATTTTCGGTGGTTTTGTTCGTCTAGGGAAACCCGCCTTAGAATTTCGATACTTGTATTCATTTCTTATCTATAGCATATTTTATGTATTTCAAATCACTTGCAATGGACTCTTTATAGTGGGTTTATTTAAGTATAACTTTGTGAAATTTGATATGACAAAATAGCCGGTAAGGCTACATTAAATTAATGAACTCAAGTTTGGACATGTTTTATTCTCAAGGTCGAGTGCATTTTATAGACTTCGAATATTCAAAATACAGCTATGAGCACTTGGAGATTGCAAGTCACTTC
The DNA here is from genome assembly GCA_964023205.1 of Lutraria lutraria. Classification (NCBI taxonomy): domain Eukaryota; kingdom Metazoa; phylum Mollusca; class Bivalvia; order Venerida; family Mactridae; genus Lutraria; species Lutraria lutraria. The sequence goes on along the minus strand of OZ026846.1, from coordinate 3,313,586 downwards.
ACTCATTATGCGGGTAAATCAATTAATTCATTATATTACCAATATAGTGATGCAGGTATTGTGAATGTTTGTGTAAATTACTGAATTCAGTATCATGTAAATAATTTGTCTCAACTTCTCTTTACTAATTGCATTGTAGTGACCCTTAACTAACCATGCTCTGGTTGGCGTAGCTTTAATAATATGCATACTTCATGTATCACAACAGGGGGTTTGAATAAAGTTCCTAAAGTGAAATTTTAATATAATGTACCGTGGAAACATGACTTACACTTATCCTGCTCTTTACAAAGGTAAGTATAGTTTTATCTATATTAAGCAGGTGATTTGCTTGTTTCATTCATTAAGCACGAAAATTACTGTTATAGTAGTCATAGTGCAATAGTACTGATTGATGCTATGCAAGTCATGTTACTCCGAAGACATTCTTCTTTTTTGGGTTCTCACGTGGTATATGCTTGTATGAGCAAGAGGTGGGGTAAATGAATTTTACCGATCTATATCCATTTTTACCGTCACATACATATCTGTCAACGTCTCAGACAGAGATGTTGGCCAGTTGTGACATACAGTGAATGCTGACTTACTATACTGAATCTATAAATAGCTGAAGCAGACGTTGGGTTTAAATTATATAAACTACTCCCTCTAATTCAAATTTGAATTTCTGTTATAAATTGTTTTGAAAATATAAGAACCTAAATCTTCATACATTTTGAAGTTTCTTATCTGGGCTGATAAAAGAATCATTTTGCTTCATTCCGAACATTTTTTCAGCGATTAAAAACACCATTTAATATCAGTTTTTTGTTTTAAAAAATCTCTCCCTGTCCTGAAAACAGTTTAAAAATCAAGGGAAACCACCCACCAGCCATTAACTGCCTTAAAATAACACCCCTGTTGGGTGTTTAACTTAACGTGATCGTGAAATGTAAGAATAAGAAAAGCTCACTTCTAAATGTCTGATTTCTTGTTCAGTATATGATCGTTCTGAATACTATAATTTTTCATAAAGTACTTTTTTCTCTAGGTGTGAATGACCTTGACTTTTCCCGTTATCCCGACAAGTCATATCAGATGGACTGGTTACGATATTATCTTGGACAGAAAGCAAAAGAAGGACACTGTCCAGAATCAGTCACCGACAAAGATGTAGAAGCGTGTTATGTAAAAACAAACAAGTTCGCATTGGTAAGAATAGAAGAACTTGCAACATATAAAATTTTCCCAACCGAACAACGTTCCAATTAAGACCAATTTTTATCTCACAAAGGTTACACATATTTATAATTGTGCCCGGTCATGAAAATTGCAAAAAAAAATAATTTCGATTTAAGCTGCGTATTAAGGGATAGTTAAACCATGCCCTTAGATTACTGACCAGCACCAACCCATACACTTGAATTCTGCAATCAGCTACCCTTCAATATGATAATAAAACAGAATTTTGAAATAAATCAAACTCGATGTTCCAGTGTCTTTCAGCTAGTAATGTTAAATGCTATGTGTTAACATAACGAAGTGTTTATCAGGTAGATGTCCTCTTTGCCATGTAATTATAAGGTCTGCAAGATTCATTTAGATGTTTGTTGTATTGTCTTCACAATGTTTTACACATTCTAGGTTTCACATCTGGATTTAGGACTATGGGCTTTAGTTCAGGCAAACGTTTCACAACTAGATTTTGGATATTTGGAGTAAGCAAACTTTGTTTATGGCCCACAACTATATATATGTCACAAATACTGCAAGCCATAGTTACCATCTTACAAGTGAGAAAGGTTTCTATTACCACTAGTGAGACAATGTCAGAATCTGTATATCCTCGGGAATACATGTCTAACTAGTCCTGTGAGCGACTGATCTGCCGATTTGTTTTCAAACACAAATCTTGTTCATCTTGCTGTTGTTGTATGTCTCGACTGTCATACAGCATTTTATGATTTCCAAGTTCATGCATTTATACTTGTGGATCAAGTGGTCGACCTGCTTCAAGATGGTTGAAATCAAAGTATTTCTTAATAGTCCATGCTGTTTTATTCCATCGAAAAATAGCATTTTGGGGTAGAACCACTCATCTAACTCGTTAATTTCCACAATTATAAAATAAATCAAGCGTTCATTCATGGGATCTCAACAAATTCATTACAAACAATTTGACATCATGCTAGTACATACAGTTAAGTCAAATGATTTGTGACTTTCAGTCAATGATATACTGTAATAAGTAGTATTACTTTTATCTTGCAGATATGCTAAAGGAAAGATCGGGGAATACTTTGCTAGGAAGGAAGAATTCTTCGCACTTACCATGCCATTATAATGCTACTCAATCAATGTTTGTCAAAGAAATAGTATGAATAGTTATTATCATGAATAATAATGGTTCTCTTGTTTATTGTTTATTTTCATTTATAAGTTTGTTTTAAAAACGTATATATCCAGGTAACCCAATGCCGAAGGCTTGTGATCGAAATTCTGAATTTGGCGGGAAACCTTAAAATTATATTTATAACTTAGAATGCATGCAACACAAGAAGAGCCTATAATTTGAGGCATTAAACTTGATCAGTTTGCTTTCTATGTTTACTCAGGAATTCTAGTTCTTTAGCCTATTTTATACACGTTTAGCAGTGCTGTATCAAGAACGGGGTATCATATGTTTATTTAATATAACCCCACGTAACCTCATATTATTTTATGCTCCTTGAACTGCTGTTTTTATCTATTTTTTCTACATATTACATAATTATGTATCTAATTTTCCTCTACAACAAACCGATACTTGTATGTCTTGTTAATATGACTTTCAAAAGCACTCACTGAGGCATATATATATATACACTATAAACTGTACTGAAGTTAGACTGGTAATGATAAAGAATGGATACATGAATGTTGTAGTCTGGTTGTTGTAGGACACTATAATAGGATACTGCATGTAAATGGAGAACACAATATTTATTGATATAGTCACGACTTCGTATTTTAATCATATCAAACACACATCACTCTCTGCGCGACAGAGTGCCCATAAATAAGTCTTCACAGAAAACACGGGCCGGTCGAATCGGTGAATGCTCTCCTAACTGCGCATGTCACATGATGAGCGCTATAGATGATGTTAACAATGTTTATACACATCAAATAGAAAGGCAGAAAGGATATATATAGTATCAAATTGTATGAAATGACAAAGGCTTCAAAATAATAAAGTGTATATCAAGTATCAGTTCTTGCACATGTAGTCTATACTCTTCTCCTAAATGAGATCTAATCAACTATGAAGTTTCAAGTTCACAGCTTTCGTAGTCCATAATCTATGCTCTGGACAAAAATTAAGTATGAAAAATTATAACTAAGGGCAATAATTCAAAAATTAAGAAGCGCCGAGTAACGGTTCTTTTGCACTGCATTTCTCCTCAATGAGAGATCTTAATCTATCAACTTTGAAGTTTTATGATAGTACCTTTCATACTTGTGGAGTTAAATGCTCCGGAAAAAATTACGAAGGACGAGCGGACGGACAAAGCGGCTATTATATGCATGCTCTCCCTTTGGGGACCTTAAAAAATGTAATTCTCACAGAGAAATAGCTAGGCGTTTTCTTTATACAAACGCCTATATAGATAAGTTATTGTACATTAAACAAAGTATACCATATATAAAGCTATCTAGAGTGTAGCATTTTAACATTTTATCTACTGTAGGCCTTAACATCAATGAAGTAACGCAAAGTTTATAAAATACAAATGAGGTATACATGTATAGCAATACTGACCTATAGCAATTATAAATGTTCAGTCACGCACGTTGCTCGGTTCTGAATAGTTGAAGACGCGTTAACATATCTACAAATATATCAAGGTGTTGTCATGTTAAGCCACGCCTACCACAGATTTGTTTAATAAGTTCGTGGAGTCAAGTCTTCAATAAAATTCAAGTTAACGAAAGGCCTTTAAACATGTCTGATACGACTGTCATAATTGACGTTACTTTGGATCCAGCAGAAGTAACTAAAAATATCTTTTGTGATGGGATTTTAAAAATTCTGAATGTGGTCAGACCTAAATGGTTTGCAACCGAGGATGCACTTTCTACTTTGAAATCACAGGTAATTATATGAAGACTTTTTATACCCCCGATTATATAACAATCCGTAATGAAAACAGTTCATCTGCTACAACACTCCTACTGTATCACTTGTATATTTGGCTCCGCCTACATAGAAAAATATAATCCGCGGCGCCTCGCTAGCCTTTTTTATTGAGGAGTATACTCGTATTGTACGAGGCCCTCGTATGTATACGTTCTATTTAGTACAAAATCTTCCCTAAATAAAGGTTGCCCAGAGGAATTAAGCTATGTTTTATAATATTTTTTCTTCGATTAGGAGTTTTAAAAACTGCCTCAAATACCGGGGTACCCGGTCGATCGTAATTAATCGTGGGCTGTCCGTAATACGGTGGAGTTGTTCTATATGTATAAATCTCTGGGAGATTGAACAGGACATACTAGATGCAGTTGGCATTCATTTCCTTTTTTTTCATCATCATAATTTAAACTGATGATTATCTTAATTGCAGCAGTTAACAGGTGGAATCACTAATTATCTCCATGGATATTACCAGGATGGCAAATTCGATGATGACGTTGTCATCATCCGTATCCATGGTGAAGGCACTGATCGGATTATTGACCGGCAAATAGAACAGAAAAATATACGGGTACTACTCAAGCTTTTAACTAACATTGATGCAACGAATACATTGACTATTTTTTACTGTATATATAACTATGAAGAAAATAAGACGTGTTCGATGATACATTTGTAATTAATAGTACTTCTCGGAATCCGACTCTTCACTATTTCCGAGTTTGCAGTAACCGTGTTTTACTGAAGCTGACAGTATTCATGCAGATATATTAAAATAAGCCAATCGCCAAGTAACCATGCATCAGCAGCACTTAGCGTAAAAATAACGCTAATTTCAGGCGGGAAAATGCTTAATTATTGTCTTTTATATATAGGTTTAATATGAGTCTCACTAAAATCATTAAAAGAAACGATTTGCTAAGTTGGAACAAAGCTACAGCTAGCTAGTATAGTCCAAAACAGAAATATGTCTTTCTTGGAGCGTTTAAAATATCAGATTTTTATTAAATGAAATATTTTTACACCTCATAACTTTAGCTACTACATTCCGCTGGACGAGCACAGCCATTGTATGCCTCTTTCAACAATGGTGTAGTTTACCGTTTCGTGAATGGAATCACATTGGATGTTAACACTGTGAGAGATAAAACTGTATCAAGGTAAAATGCCGTCTGCGTTAAACCAGGGTCATTGAGTGCACAGACGCTTGTTTAGAAAAAATCACCCCACCCACCACGTTCGCTCTTATGACTACCAATACATACACATACTGTGATTGAGTAACCCTGGTTTAACGGGACCCCGTTAGTATCCACTTGTACATGTCCTTATAACATTGTTGTGACATTTGCACTGACTATGGCTCATTTATTAAACTCAAGTTAATTAAGCATGACATCACTATTTCAAATGTTACACCATTCGTGTTTCTTGCAACCTTTGTATCGCTTTTGTTATTTATCATAAGTGCTACGTACTCTTCATTCGTTAGGCCATCCCGTATTGAGGTTCTTTGTCCTCCAACCAAATCTAGCTTGGTCAAGGTGTTGCACAGTTTTAACCATTTCTTAATTTGAAATAATAACTCATCTCTGATTGCTTTGTGAAAAGCACATGTGTCAAACTAATTAGTTTGCTTGCCACTAGTTTAGTTTGAAATTACAATAAAATGTACCAATGCTTTATTTCAAATTATAGACTAATTGCGAAAGAAATCATTCAATTCCACAAAGTTCGACCTGATTGGTTGAACGCAAAGCCGATGGTGTGGCATAGATTACACAAATACCTTGAGCTGTGTCCAGAAACATTTGATGACCCAGAAAAACAGAAGCAGTATGTTACGTTTGGTATTCTAATTGCAATACCTTTGTTTTTTTGTTGTTGTTTTTTTCGGTTTTTTTTTTGCCACATGATATAATGTTAACAATTAATGACATCAAATTCGTAAAATAGCTAGTTTAGAATTATACATTCATGTGTTTTTTATGGTCATGGAATATGATACCCTGGTAAGCATGTACGCCATTGAATTATAGATAGTACAATGATATTATCATTAAAAACTAAGTAAAAACGTGAAAGAAAGTCAATATATAATCATAACACATAGATACATCATATGAGTTCAGCGCCAGAAGAAATATCATTAAGCGAGTTGACTGATGATATGGCGTAAGAAGTTCCCTGCTGACCTGCCAACATTCTTGTGGGATCTACAAGCGAATTTTTTAAACCTGTTTCCTTTGGTCCAATTCAAGGTTGCTATACAAAAATCAAGTTTCAATTCCATGATTCATACTCTGGCTATAATTAACAAGAGGGCCATGATGGCCCTATAAATGCTCACCAGGAGAAAAGGTCATTTGGAGATTAACATTATTGAAGTTTTCTATACGAGTCCAAGTAAGATCAAGTGACCCATCTGGGCCGTTTTTTATCCCATGGCCATTATATGAACAGATTTAAAAGAGGTCCGTTAGACAAAGCTAGATACCAAATATCTTAGCTCTAGGCCTTGTGGTTTCGGAGAAGATTTTTAAAAATTTTCCTTTATAAAAAAGAATAAACCCCAGGGCAGGGCCAATTTTGACCCCGGGGCCATAATTTGAACAAACTTGGTAGAGGTCGACTAGACAATGCCACATACAAAATATCTAAGCTCTAGGCCTTGCAGTTTCGGAGATTTTTAAAATGTTCCTATAAAAGTCTATATAAATCAAGTGACCCCCGGGGCGGGGCCAATTTTGACCCTAGGGCAATAATTTTAACAAACTTGGTAGAGGTCTACTAGACTATGCTACACACCAAATATCAAAGCTCTAGGCATTGTAGATTTTGACAAAGAGATTTTTTTAATTTCCTATATAAGTCTATGTAAAATCAAGTTACCCCCGGGGCGGAGCCAATTTTGACCCCAGGGGAATAATTTGAACAAACTTTGTAGAATTCCATTAGACAATGCTACATACCAAATATCTTAGCTCTAGGCCCTGTGGTTTCGGACAAGAAGATTTTTTAAGTTTTTTCTATTTGTTGCCATAGCAACCAGAGTTTTTAATGAAATTTAATTTTTTGAACAACTTTGAAAGGGGACCACCCAAGGATCATTCCAGCAAAGTTTGGTTGCAATCGGCATAGCGGTGTAGTAGGAGATGTTGTTTTAAGTAAACATGGACGCCACGTAACGACGCACGATGGACGCAGGGCGATCACAAAAGCTCACCCTGAGCACATTCGTGCTCTGGTGAGCTAAAAACACATTGGCCTTTTGGAATCTTAAAATGAATTATCCAGTGCGAAGTCAGATGAAGATGTATTAAAATATTTCACAACCCTTGTTACAGGTATGTAGCCATAATTAAATCCAAAGATGTATTACGGAAGGAGGTAGAAGACCTTGAGGCAAACTTTAGTGATATTAGCGCACCAGTTGTTTTCTGTCATAACGATCTCCTAGTGAATAATATCATCTATAACAAAGAAAAGGGTAGGTCGGCATTTTACATAGCAGAAAAATCATTAAAAATACCATCTTTATAGGGGTAAAGAGGCTGTTTCTCTTTGAAAATTAGTAAAAAGAATCGAGGTCAAATAAAAGCGTTTTACGATACAGTAGAATCTCACTTTACAATCACCTCAGTATGAAGATCATTTCAAAATAACGACAGCTTCCAACATAATGTTCTTTCAAATGGTTTTCATAAATACATTCATGAATTCAACCATGTATATTGCTCCAACTTTTAGCTTTGGATACATGCAAACGAATCAAAGTAATGCCAATGAAAATATTTAGCTTAATTCTGAAGCCATATCAGAAGATGCTTTGCCTGCTATGAAATCATAGGGGTTTTTTTTCATTTTATTTTCAAGGTTGTGTGTATTTCATAGATTTTGAATATTCAAAATACAACTATGAGCATTTGGAGATTGCAAGTCACTTCACACATTATGCGGGTAAATCACGTGGTTTGTTATATTATATCATCAATATATATAGGTGTTACAAATGTTGCAAGTTATTTAATTCAACACCATGTACATCATTTATCTCAATCATACCTTATTTATTGTGGTGTCCTATTACCAACCATGCACTGGCAGGAGTGGCTTATATACTATGCATACATGCCATGTTCCAGATCAAGGGGTCTGGAAATAGTTCCTAGAGTGGAAGCATTCTATGTACGTTTATAAACAGCTCGTTCTCGTGTTGACTATGCACCTGTTAGCTTTGGGCATCTTATTTTCTGTTCAGTGCATGTATGATTGTTTTGAATACATTAGGGTTTTTTATATACAACGTGGGGTTTTTGCAGGTGTGAAAGACCTTGACTTTTCACGTTATCCTGATAAGGCATATCAAATGGACTGGTTACGATATTATCTTGAACAGAAAGCAATAGAAGAAGGACACAGTCCAGAATCAGTTACAGACAAAGATGTAGAAGCGTGCTATGTAAAAACGAACAAGTTTGCGTTGGTAAGAACGTTCAACATACATATATAAGTTATGCCAACCAAATTAGATTTCGACTATTACGAACTCATATCTCACAAAGAATTTGGGGCTAGCATGTTTAGGGTATGCTAGCCCCCAAATTCACAAAGGGTACACATAACTGATCCTGGTGATAATTGCCAAAAACGATGCTTTTGACTCGTTTGTTTTATGGTGTATATCAAGAGACAGTTACATAACTAGTATGCTCTACGATTACTGAACAAGACCAAACTGTTCCCTCGAATTCTGTAAGCAACTAAATTTCAATATGATTATTAAAACAGAATTTTGAAACAAATCTAACTGGATGTTTCAGAGTCTTTCAGACAGTAATGACTTGTTACGCTTCGTGTTGAAATAACGAAGTGTTTATCGGGTAAATGTGATCTTTGCCATGTAAAACTAAGGTCTGCAAGATTCATTTGGATGTTTGTTATATTGTCTTCACAATGTTTTACATTTTCCAGGTTTCACATCTAGGCTTAGGACTATGGGCTTTAGTTCAGGCAAACGTTTCACAACTAGATTTTGGATATTTGGAGTAAGCAAACTTTTTTTATGGCCTCAACCCCATCTCACAAATACATTGTACTGATATTTGCTTAACAATGCTGCAAGCCATGTTTACCATATTGCAAATACAAAAGGTTTCTGATACCACTAGTGAGACAATGTCAGAATTCATATCCGCAAAAATGTCACTATATTTAGTTTGACATTACATATCCAGTTAAGTCCAGGTAATTTTATCAGCACATGCCATTTAGTACCATTTTTGACTGAATGATTTGTAACTTTCAATGATATACTGAAATATTAAAGTTATTATATGTTTATCTTGCAGATATGCTAAAGGAAAGATTGGGGAATACTTTGCAAGGAAGGAAGAATTCTTTGCACTTACTATACCATCATAATCCTATTTAATCATTTGTATTTCAATAAATAATATGAAGAGTCATCATAATAATTAATCATAAGTCTCTCTACATGGTTTGCTTATCATTATTATACCCCCGCAAACGAAGTTTGAGAGGGGGTATATTGGGAGTCACTCTGCCGGTCAGTCCGTCCGCATAAAGTTTGTGGAGCGAACTACTTCCACATTTTTTAAGCTATTGCAATGAAACTTGGTATTATTATCACCATTAAGTGTAGATGTGCAAGACACAATTTTCATGCCCAGCGATGCACTCATTGCAGAGTTATGTCCCCCTGAACTTAGCCATATAGGGTACTATTGCAGTATTAGTGTCAAAGCGGCGGCGGGGGTATTAGTCACCTCTGTGACAGCTCTAGTTATTTTTGTTTTAAAAAAGCTTGGAGACTGATAATAAGTTTTATAACCTCCAGGCTGGATAACTCCATGTAACTTAAGGCCAAAGGTTTGTAATTGAATTTAAGGACTAGAAGGGAGGCCTTCAAATTAAAATATATACTGAGGTGAAAAGTTCCTCATTTTAAATCTGTACAATGGCCATACACAATAATGGCATTGGTATTTATTTGAGGACTTCCAAGACAAAATTTAAATACATTTAAAAGTAGACAAACAATAACAATCATCATGTTATTTTGTCATTTATTGCAAACTTTATTGAAAACGCCTTTGTTCTATGGTTAGACCTTTTGCCACAAATATGGTACAGCAGAATTTCAAAGAAGGTACATAGTCACATGATGTGGTCTATTAAAATAGTTCACCATTTGGCAAACAGTTCATTCATTTTAATTTGCATTTTTATTCTAAATGTAATGGTTGCCAAGCAACATAACAATGTATTACATAGAAACACAAGTAGCTGTACCCCATTTATACATTAACATAAATGTGGCATTCCATCTTAAAGGACAATTACAGACATGTAAACAAATGTCCAAAGATCACAAAATGTGTACAAATCGTCTGTATTGATCTCGATTTTACCATACACATGTACCCCTGTTGTGGCATACAGGAATTGTACAAGGTGGCTTTAATTTTTAAGTGTGCCTAACTTTTACTTGCTTGTTCCGCTTTCGAAACTTCTTACTTCAAATTCTTTTTAGATCAAGAATTGCAAATCTGGCCAGTACAGTCCTGCCCCAAACAGATGCAAAGAAATGCATGATTTATTCTTCCTGCGAGGTATATACCTCTTCATCATAATTTCTGCAAGCATTGTAACAATGTGTCTCTGATTTTTATTCTAACTGTCTCATCACCACCACACATTATATGAGTAGATCCCTGCTCCACTTGAATGAGGGTGTCATCATTAGGCTGAGAAACAAGAAAATAAACATCAGATAAAGAAAATTTTACAACACTAACTTCTCATACTTAACGTTAAACATCATTCACTTGAATATTTTGAGCTTTTATGTTTAATACATGCAGAGGAATATATCAACATGCCATCCAGCATAAAGCATATTATCTATCTACTCACAACTGGTGGCCGGAATGGAAGGTGGAAAAGTATCTTTCCAACCATAATATTTAAGAATAATAATGAATTGAGATTAGTGCTAGGAGACTTGTTCTCAAGTTTTATGACCCCAGGGCCAGATTTATTACATAGTGATATAATTTTAAATATCATTTAATCATGATACTAATCATTGTCAACAACAAATTATTAAACCATAATATATTACTTGAAGGTATACCAGGTTAGTTTCTGAATCTTATTAAATTAATTTACAGAAAGTGTAGGCCAATCTTATAAGAAACATATACATTTTGTATCAATTACTACAATTTAGAAATCTAACTCAGCTGAATCAATTACTGGTACATGTTAAAGACAAAAAGATACATCAGATTTATAAATATCAACTGTGAATCAGATCTACTTACAAGATGAATTATGCAACCATCATCACTTTCCTCTACTTTAATATCATTTATACCTTGCTGTAAAAAAAAATAAAATAATCATGACAGTCATTATATGGTCTGATAACGAAGCATTCTCTTTAAATTCTGGTCAAGTAAGCTTCTGTATGACAAGTTAATAGCACACAAGAATTGTGCTAGCAAAGAGTATTAATCTATTTCACTTACTTAAATATTGATAGACGTATATCCCATTAAGCATTAATGTCGTAGATTATTATTTTATTATCTACCTTAATATGTCTTGAAAGTTATAGACACTAACAGTTATTGGTCATTCATATTAATACTAAAATTTCTCATACTTTACCTTGGTAAGAGAATCAACAAACACTTTAATGTTTAGATTTCCAAATATATAAGACTTTGGTTTTACAATCTTCTCTCCTGGTTTTAGTCTTTTTGCATCTTGGAAAGGGAGACACTGAAAAAAGTACGAAAGAAGAATTGGTCACATGTTTTCCTCAATAAATGGCACAGTCGCTTAAGTCAAAGGCTAGAAAAGAATGTTTTATTACCACAAAAATAGAACAGACAGGTTGTTAAAGTTCTCCTTTTCCAAAGCTTGTCCTTTGATGCACCATTCTGATGGCTCAGCGCAAAACTGTCGTAAGTTGTTCTTATTTCAATATGAGTTACGACACAGTTGCATTGAACCCGTGATTCATTCTCAGGTCGTAATACCATAATTAGTTGCAATTTTTCAGGTTTTGTTGTTTGAAACTTTAGGACTAGAGGGAAAAAAACAGGGTCGGTCGGTCGTTAACTGGATATAGGACTACTTTGCTGTTGGCTTGGTACCATCACCATATATTACCTAGCATTATTTTATAGGTGTATTTTTATTAATTCACAAAGTGACAGCAAACAAAAGAATCAAATGAGGCTTGATTGATTGATGAAGTTTCTGTACATACACTTAAAGACTGCATCATGTACTGAAATAAATATGAACTGCTAAAGAATGAGAATGATACTGAATAAGTCTATAGAAACAATAAAAGTTACCTTCAGTACATATTTATTATCCTTAACAACCAAGGAAGCATTGATCATAGATACTGCGGATCCCGGCTTTATCTCTACAGGTTCAAGAGAAGCAGCAAGACTGGGATCCAGCTCAACACATTCAAATTTCCTTTTTACAGGAAGCGTGATTACCTCCCCTTGTTTGTATGTCAACGGCGGTGGCTCCTGATTGTGAGAAAATGATTGTGATTAAAACAAGCAAAAAGGCAAAGGATACATGAACAGTCATTACTACTAAAATTAAGCATAAAAAATGTTTGTTTTTGATTACCCAACCTATCCTTATTTTCCCCCGCAACCATTTTGCTAGGTCTGATGAACAATACAAATTCACTTTTTAACTCTTTAAGCTATCTGCATGATTTAAAGAATAGAAAAAAGACAAATTCCCAACTTACCCCATTTTAAAGAGCACATAATCAGAAATAAACTTTTTGTTTGTTTCTCATGTATAGAGGCAATTTTTTAAAACTTTGTGTTGAAACAACAAAACTATATTCATAAACTGAAGTAAAATCTCACTTTTAGGACCACTGGAGAGGGAAATATACTGATCACTTACTGATGTCATAACGAGATCCGGTCTCTGTGTGACTGTAGTGGGAGGGGTAGTGTGTCTCTCAGCTACTACCAAATGTTGAGGTTTGAGATCTTTTACAAGTTTGTTAGCCTGAGAAAAACTTAGACTGGTGTCTATGGGGCAGTAGAATACCTGATGATCAATGAATAAATAAAATAAACAACAATTAGTGACTGGATTAGATTAATACAATTTTGGTGACTGGACAAAATAAATAACACTTGTTGACTGGATAAAATAAATAACATTTGGTGACTATAAAATAAATAACATTTGGTGACTGTATAAAATAAACAACATTCAAAGACTGTGTAAAATAGATAACATTTGGTGATTGTACAAAATGTATAACATTTGGTGACTTATTTTATAACATTTGGTGACTGTATGAAATAAATAACATTTCAATTCGCAGCAAATAATGCACAGTATTAAAAAAACATTGCAAGAATTGAACAACAGTTTGATGACAAAGTAACACAGTGGAAATTAGAGATCTTACTGCAATAATTATACTTAATAACATAACACATGAAAACTGATAATTTTCATTTTATATACATTAGACATGAACTATATATTTTGAAAGGCATTCTAAATATAAATTTAAATACATATACAACTGAATTTGTACTTTGAGATACAAATTTTGTTTTTTTACTTTGAGATACAAAAGCCATATTTACCCTCATCTTCAAAGGTTGAAATGGAGACAACGCATCCAAATATGGATAATCTGGCTCTGTAAAAGGAGATCAATTGTTGTGTTAAACCACAGCTCGCACATATGGGAGCATCTCAGTTGCAAGGGTAAACAAACTTAATAACTTTCCTTTGTAAAACAAATCTTTCAAAAATCATTTATCAAAAACCAGATGATATTCGTTATAAAAATGTATACAATCTCCTCAGAGTTACAAACTAAATAATTATCCAGTTTTTATAATTTAATTGTTCAAAATATTCACCTGCCAATTAAAAGCAAGTATTTTACACTGAACAAGTGATAACTAGTTGAAAGTATTTCTAATTAGGACATATAATTTAGTAGGGTGGCTCACCTAGCAAAAACTCACTTACCTGTGAAAATAATGGAGTTAGTGGAAGATTTTCCCCATAACTCAATGAAGTGGATTACATCACCAAGTCTGAGAGACGGATGCCCAGTAAATACAACACATGGACATTTAAAATCATTCTGTATATCTGAAAGTACAGTGATACAAAACAATTTTATCCTTGAATAAATTTCATTTTAATCGATACCATAGAACCTCCTCAGTTTTACGATTACCTCAGTATAATGACCACTTATTTCATATACAGTCAAACCTGTGCACAATGTCCATCCTTTGAAAAAAACAAAATGTGGCCTTTATTGGCAGGTGACCTTTTAATTTCGTTCTAAATAATAACAGTTTTTTTAAAAGAATAGCCTTCATTCATAGGGTGGCCTTTAATATTTATTCAAAGGTGGCCACTAACACAGGTCTGACGGTACATAACTCTTGAGAGTCAACACTAAGCAACTAAGACAATAACTACATAATTATCAATTAAAAAATCAGTCAATGCTAAATCATGAATGGCCATAGTTGACAACTTGTAATTTCATGAAGTAATTCATAAACTAGAGCTATCAACGAAGGTGATGAATACCCACACACACCGCTTTGACACAGAATGTTCAAAATCTGAGGAATAAAGATTTTTCTGAAATGTTATTGTCTATTACTTAAAGATGCAATCTTGAATTTTTCTGTGGGGCAGTTTTACCCTTGGTCTTATACATGACACACCATCATAATTATATTGGTGAACATTTCTGCCAAGTATTTCTGAAATCCATCCATGTATGACAAAGTTACTGATCAGACACAAAATAAAATATTTTTGACCTTCAACCTCTATGTGTGACCTTGACCTTGGAGCCATGGGAGTTGCATGTGACATCATCTAGTGGAGGTTATCATTTGTGGACCGTTATTCGAAAATCCTCCAATGAATAACAAATTACAGAGCGAACACGGCAAAAAGACCAAAATTATAACCTTTGAACTCTAAGTGTGACCTTGACCTTGAAGCAACAGCCATGGGAGTTGCGCGCGACACGTCATCTAGGGGTGTTGAACATTTGTGGTAAGTTATTTCAAAATCCTCCAATGAATGACCAAGTTACAGAGCGGGCATGCCAAAAAGATTAAAATTATGAACTTTGAACTCGAAGTGTGACCTTGACCTTGGAGATATTGACGTAATCTTTCGCATGCCACACCGTCCCATGATAGTGAACAAATGTACCTAGTGATTAAAATCTCACAATGAATGACATAGTTATGGCCTGTACAAGCTAATTTATGGCCATTTTTACCTTTGAACTCTAAGTGTGACCTTGACCTTGGAGATATTGACGTAATTCTTTCGCATGACACACTGTCCCATGATGGTGAACAAATGTAACAAGTAATTCAAAAATCCTTCAATCCATAGAGAAGATACAGCATGGATAAACTTTGGGACAGACCGACCGACACAAAGTGACAAAACACAAACTGACACAACATATGTTTTCAACAAGGCATGAGAAATGCTTTGTGTTTATCAGTAAATACATACCATGTATATTTTTGTAATGCCTAAGTCGACCAAGACTTACAAGCTGAAAGTAGAAAATATAGGTATTTATTGTATCAAACAGAGTTAGGTCTAGATTTAAATAATACAATGTACATCTGATATCTATACCACAAATCTCAACCAGCCGAATATCAAAATATGTTATCAAGCTCTCAATTCGTCCAGCTGAATTTAAATACTTAAGCATAAAAAGTATTTGTTTCAAAATTACCAGTACATGTTCATAAAAAATAGGGTAGGTAGGTCTGTAATTGTTTAGCTCTTCAAATTGTGTGAAAGTACCTTTCCTCGGGCCTAATAAAAAGGCCAGGGTAGCGGAGAAAAATCAGGGCTGGTCAGGTAACCAGAAGCACATATTTTTTCAAGCCGTATAAAAAGGTTTTAGCTAATATTATGATTAATAAGAAGTACAAATTGCAGGTATTTGATGGTCATTGAATCAGAAAATCATATTTTATCTGGTACATACCTCAGCATGGGGAAATGGTGGTTCAGGAAGATAAACCTTTGATTGTTTCGATGATGATAACCTGTATATAGAACAAGAGCAATAGTAATAGAAATGGTACATGTAGTATTGTTAACAATCTATTTTCTTCATCTCATATCAAATAATGCATTAAGGCCCTAAATTATAAATTAAGGAGCTAAATAATGAATTAAGCTGCTAAAAATGAATTAAGGAGCTAAATAATTATTTAAGTAGCTAAATAATTAAGGAATTAAATAATAAACTAAATAATGAATAAAGATGCCCCGTTTAGACAATTATGCAATATTTCATTCACCTTCCTATAAGCAACCGTGCATAACAATGAGACCCTGGTTGAGGCAATTGACCATCAGATGTCTGTCGTATGGCAAAGGTTTTGATGAGGTCTGGCAAAATTTAGAGAATTACTGGCCCTCATGTCAAGTGAAATTACTTTGATTTCAAGAGAAGATCTAAGCCAATATGTATTGTGAGTTAGAAATATATTGGTCCATTCCAGTAATGTATCCTATTTTATTGTTCTATGGTCCAATAATAGTTCATTGTCTTTCGCATACACTGAGATATAATATTAAAACAATGATATAAGACAAATTAACAATCATACCATTCACCAAATATATTTGAATATGCTAGTGTACTGTCTGACACGGGTGATATAAAGTACATGGGCACTGTGCTGAGACCACAACTGTCAAGATGACCAGATAGACATTCAAACAGATCGTATGTGACACCAGACGGATAACATGGCACCAAAACATTTCCACCATTCTTAATGGTAACAGCTGAAAGACAAAAGTACAAACATTTTCAATTGAGTAAATATATGTGGAATGATGTGGGTATTTCTCATTGGATAAATCAATGAAGATCATACAAACATTCTTCAGTTTCATTGGTTAAGTAATCATGTGACAATGAGGTACAGCAGGTGACTTCTGGTATGCATGCATTGAAATTTCAATTTTATATGATGAACTTTTAAATAAATTACAAGTGTAATCATACATTACTGGGACACAGATATTAAAAAGTCCTAAAATTTGTCAGTGCACTTATTTGATATGTCATTATTTTCTTTTTGAGATTGTGTGTAATAATGACACACAAGAATTCTAAATAAACATGAACAGTCACAACAAAATTGCATATCAAACTAAAGGACTTTCTTTTTGTGAAAAACTACAGAAGACTCTAAACATAATCAAAGATCAAAGTGATGCAGTAATCACTTACCAGCATTTACACAGAACTCTCCAATCATGGAGTCTGGATTGGTTAGAGGTGTCTGGGTAATGGAGCTCAGTATTAACACATCACTGTATCTCAGTGGAGCTTGATCTATTGGCTAAAATATGAAACTCTGGATGAAAAATAAAGTCTACTAGAAGGAGAGATATGGTCTTCATTCACAGTTGACCTTTATTCAAAAGTTAATTTGGTCTATGATACTTTAATTGTTTTTACATTACTCAGAGGTTTAGTTAGTTTACAATACAGGGGTAAAGGTTGCAAATTAAAAAAAAACCTGAAAATGAAGTGAGAAAATCTCAGTAACAAAACGCAAATTTACTGACGTTGTAGTACCCCAGCCACACAAACAAACAAAATCTCATTGGATTTACATGATTTGGAATAATGACCTTTCCTGACTTTCAAAAACCTGCATTTCAGGCAAAAACCTGGAAACATTTACCCCTGATGATATCAACACTAACATGGTTGACTGTTGATTGTAGTAGAGGCTAGAAAAAAAATCATGTTTATTGTCACTTCACATGTACATAAACCCTTGGAGTAATTAATCATATACTCAAAATAGTTTGTTTCCATTTCTTTATATCAATCTTATCCTAACAGAAACTGTTTCAGATACAAAGCTAGATTTAGATAAAATAAAATGATAAGTAACAATATGTAATGCTAGAATGATACCTTGGGATGAGTGGTCAGTGTAGATGATCCTGATACATAACAAATCTGAAATCAAACAGATTACATAGGATAATATAGAATAAACAAGATAATATGGAATGCATAAAATAATATAGAACACACAAAATAATAGACGATCAAAAATAAATTCAGAATTCACACCATGATATAGAATGCACAATATATATTCTAAAACTTAGCTACAGAATTTTAATTTTCTTTTCTTTATCATTTAATTCATGCATAGTTACCTTTTCATAGTCTGATTGAATGACCCAGTTACAACTTCCGAGAGAATATCCTGAACTACAACATAGAGCAGACAATGCACCAAAAATGTTCTGAAATAAGATTAATAATCACATTAAAACAGAGAGAATATTAATGGCATATATGTTCACTTTGTATGCTGTAAGTACACCAGAAAACCAAAATAGACAAAACAAAAATTTTGATCTAAAAAATAATGATGATACACATACAAAAACGATGACAAAATTATAATGATAACAATGAAATAATTTTATAATAAAATAAAAATAATAGAAATACATGTACTGATAAAAAAAAAATACAAATACTAACATTAAAATTTTATGAGGTGGTACATTAGTGCCTAAAAGTACACATGGAAACTGAACTTACATAGACTTGCACTGCAACATGGAACGGGAACTAGTTGCAACAATTGCAATAGCAAATGTAGATAAACATAGTACTTAGGTCTGCATGAAAATTCATGTACACAGAGCGAGTGACGGCTATCGAAAAATGGATTTAATAAAAAAATGATAGTCTTCAGATCATCTGTTCTTAGATATTTCATAAAACAACTTTTTGGAGATTCTTGTCACAAATATATTAGCATAGTAATGTAGCATGTCGGTCTCATATAAATTTATCAAAATACCTTCTTTTCATTGAACCCTACAACTTGAACCCTGGATAAGCAAGACTCTACATCTTGTAGTGTGTAACATTTCTTCCAAGTTAACGGATTAACAGCTTCTCTTAGTGGCAATGGAAGATTCCTAAAGCAATTAAAAACCTGTCAGCAATTTTTTGTGACAAGACTGTATCAAAAACAAGAGTGTCACAAGCAACAAAACACTCATCTGTTCACCGCCTCAGTGAGATCTATCCACCTATGAAGTTTCATGTTGTTACCTCTTATAGTTTCTGAGTTATTAACCACATTAAAGTTTTTGCACAAACGCAGACGACACAGTGATCACAACAGCTTGACTTTTTCTTCGAATACCGCTGATTTAAAAATATTGTTTTTTAAAATTCCTTGTCTCAAGTCTGAAGACCTTAGTTTGCCAATCATGGCATTAAGTGCATAAAAAGTATTTAACTGAAAATAAATCTTTTAACTTTTAAGAGTAAAAAAGTAAATTTGTTTTACATCTTAGGCCTGTCAGCTCATTTCATTCAAATTAATAATTGATCTGTGATAAAAGGTTACTTTATTATCTCATCTTTCTTCCACAAATTACAAGCTTTGATACGAGGTACTCTGTCAACATAAGTAACTAACTCCTTCATGTATTGTCTGAAAATAACAAGACAATGTACAAAACACTTTATTATCACATCACATTGTTTTTATGATAAGATGTTTGATATTGCAAAATGTTTTTTATCAACTTGTCAGTTAAGATAAACTTAAGGAGAGAACTAGAAATGTGTGCGGAGGACAAGAATACCCCCGCTGAGAGCTAAGTCAAAAAGGGGCTATAACTCCTGTGAAAATGTTTGGATTTTAATGGAAATCAAACTTGACCTGTATTTTATTATTATACACCTTCATGTAAAATTTGAAACCAATCTATGAAATATTTCTTAGTTATCGCTTGGATACCAAAATTTGAATGGACAAAGGGATAGACAGGGGAAACATTTTCTGCCCTTCCTCCATTTCAAATGACAGGGGCATAAAAAGTAGTCTTCATTTTTGCAACATTTCTATACTAAACTTAAGATATGCATCGATTTACACTGCCAAAACATCATATGATGTGTTTCCGTCGACTGTCTTCACATAAGTATTTCTGATAGTTTCAAAAACATTTCAGAATTATTCTTATTTGTTTTTGGCAGTGTAAATCGATGCACTAATGACTACTTCTGGTTCTGAGCATATCGTATGGGCTTAAAGGGTGTAAATATTTCGTTATTAGTGCATTTTTTTTTTATATATACTAAACTTAAAATCAGATGGCAAAACACAAAGGCAGCATATTTCATGGATACAATGTACAAAGGTTTCTTACCTCCCAATCTGAAGAGTTGGGTCAGTACAGTATATAGACCCCTTAAAACCTGTGTACTCTGTGATGTATGGTAATCCCAGCATGCAGGAGGAATTTGATATCAGTATAGCATCTATCTGAGAGAGATCCACAATTCTCATCTGAAAACAAACAAAAGAGATAGACAAATGTGTGCCGTGTTCCGATATGTAAATGTTTTATTAATATCTTTTTTTTTCTACATAAAGAGATGAAACAATATATTACAAACACCATCATTTTGTGTTAATTTAATCCTTTGAAACTAATCCATAATAGTTTGCTGCATATTAAACAGTGACATAGTGAGAATATCTCATCTAATCCCAATTTTGTTGGGGAGAGGGCAGAGAAAGAACAAGTCTCAAAATTTTTTATTCTTTATTTAGTTACTCCAAATGATGCATACATTTCATACATTTTCAAATAGAAAAATGTAAAGAGCATACATATTAGACTCATGGACAGTTAATGATTAATGAAACAAAAAACATATCTATTTCTACGATGTTTTCTGTTATACAGTTTAATTTCTCCAGAGCGGCGACCCTCTCTTGAGCAATAACCTCCTTTCAATGACAGCATGTTTTTTTCCAACTGCACTGTTTAACTATTGATTCAACCTCTCCAGAGCAACATCAGAACAACAACATAATTTTACTACTCCCAAAGGTTGTTTCTTTGGCAAGATTGCACTGTATTTGTATTTCTTGAAAAAATTCACTTTAAACAGTTCATTGGATCCATAAATGAGATCAAATTGATTGTAAGAAAAGCATACAAAACAATTTAATGGTTAACATTTAATATATTTCAACTGACAACAATTTTCCATATAAATGTAGAACTAATAGAAGTGAATAAAGCAAATGAGTAGTATGAGTGATAATATATTTTATAAGTTCTTGAAAAATTTGATAGTGATCAATTGTTTGTGTAAAAGCGATCATTTGATTAAATGAATAAAATGAATCATAAAACTCTCAAACTTACCTCTGGTGGAGAGAACTCCAAAACACCATTCACGAAGACTTGTCCATTGCATTCTTTCAATTCATTTACCTAATTAAGTTTAAAAAGGATGAGAAATAGATTCAGTTAATACACTACACAGAAAATACAACATATAAACAAAACACAAATATGAAACTCATAAACAGTTTCTCTATGGATAAATCCCACATGATTTTTACAACTTCCTCATTTTGTTTTTGTCACAGTATTTGAATCATAATTATAACACTAATTAATGCAAGAATGATGCACAATTCACACAAAGGATTAATTTCGAGCATGAAGTTTGATCTCAAGTTTTGAATCTTGATCTCAGAATAATTACCAATTCCTCTCCTTGTTTCCCAAATTTCTCAGTTGCCAGTAACCAGTCTGAGAGGTTACTTATCTTTGTTCTGAAATAAAGAATAAAGTCATATTTAAACTTCAACTGATGTTTTAAAATTGAATATCGTACCAAAAATCTCAATGTGAATTAAAAACTTCTCCACAGTGACAATTTCTTAACCTCATTGTTCCTCAACTTACAATCAAGCTGACTCACAATTGTATGCTGTATTTTTACTCAAACTATACACTACTATATAGAATACAAGTTATTTACTTGTCCAAATAAAGTTTAAACTTGTCCGGGATTAAATTTGGTTATCATCAAGACTTTTGCATTTACTGCATGATACTCATGAATTCATGAACACAAACCAGCCTTCCATAAAAATTAAATTTGACATGTGACATTGATATCATACATTAATCATGATTAATGCAACCTGTTAAAACATAGAGTCATAGACAATGCCTCTTACCCTGACACAAGTGACAAAGGTAGAAAATTGAGAATCTGTGGAAGATCTAAACCACAGTCCAGCATCAATGTCACGCCTTTGAAGTACAGAATAAAACATGGCTTGCTTGGGTTGTTGGATAAACAAACCTGAAATTAGAAGCAACATTCAGCTTTCCATCGGTAATATGCAATGAAAAAACATACGTTTTAGGTTTAACTATGTTAAGTAAAAGTAAATGAGTGCATTCAGCTAAAGAAAACATTTGCTGCAAACGGACTGTAACAGAAACAGTCTTATTGAACACTTTGTTACATTTTAATATGGCATCCAGCCAGCTGTAAAGGGCGGATCCAGGGAAACAGATCCGGATTTACACAAAGCTTAACTTCAGTACCAAATTGGTCTTATTCTGCCAATTAATCAAAAATGAATCTGTAACATCCCTTTATTTCCCTGTTATATTCTGTATTGGATATGGATCTGGACCCATGTTTTACACCTTGTCCAGACCGTTTTCTTTCACACACTCGATTTGTGTTTGCAATCGGTTTCCGCAAACAGACCGTTCAATTAAAAAAGTAAGCGACTGTTTCCATGGGTTTTACGTTTTTTTTAACTGAACGCACTGCTGAATTCAGTGAATCAGTCATAAATTAATTAATTATTGACCTAACCAGGGCGAGGCAGTGCTCATGGATTAACATGTGGTGCTTTATTTACTTCTACATTATCATATGTCTGACAACTTCTAGAAATTTGATTCGATAAAATTATTCAATACATCTTCAAGTTGTCATAAAGAAAAATAGGGCAAAGGAAAGTCTCAATAATGTTTTTTCTATAGACTTCAAAAGAAATATCCAAGGGCTGTAACTCCTGAACCAGAGTACTTTTCAATAGTTACCCCGACTTTAGTCCAACTAATTAGACTGCTTTGTGACGGCGAGACATTTTTCGACTTGGCTCCGTCATGGCCCTTCCGAATTCGTTCACGAAAATCGGCCAACCGGAAAGCCGAATTAGTAGGGCTACCCCGACTTCAATCAAATGTGAAAACACGGAATTCTTAACAACTGCACAAGTAAAAAAAAGATGGTATTAGTTGCACCTTCTTTCAAATAGACCGAGCTGCGAGCAAAAATAATGAAATTATGAGAATGAGAATGTTACATGTTTGGACAATTCTAGGATTATGACATGTCTAGGAATACATTGAGATGTCTATTTACCAGCTTCATTTTCTTCTTGTAAACAACGACTCAACGTAAAACCCTAATGAAACGGAGAATATGCCAAAGTCCCTGTTCTCATTTCATGGAGGCTGACATCTTTGTTGTTGTTGTTGATTTTATAGGTCATTTTCACTAAATGTTCAACATTTAGAGGCTTTCAACCTTTAGACCAGCCAATCAGAAACGTCGACGTGGTACGCCGAGGTGTCCCGAATTCCAAAATGAAGTTGGACAAAATAATTCGTTCTTTTTTCTCGATAATTTGTGTTTTATTGACTAAACATTCAGTTTTTGGTACGTATTCAATGATATTAATTATTCAAAGGACAGACATTTGTTTTTTGGTCTTTAGAAGGCTTCTTGTGACTGTTTATTTTTTAACCGGCGTGAACTATCCGCATTTCGGTTAAGACATTTCGGATACACGCCCTTGTTGTGTTCACTGTTCAGTGAATATTTACACGTTTGTTCCGTTGCTTGAATACGCAAAAGAAAATGGAAATTTTCTTTGCTTGAAATGATAAATAACCAGCTTTTTAAAAAAAATTATTATTGAATCAGGACTTTTGCTATGATGAGAAATTTAATTTATCCCCTGTATGCCTATTTCCGCGGTGACCCTATTACTGCCGATGCCCGGATAATAACAATAACTTACACATGCGTGTCACCCAGATGTATTATTTTATTGTTATTGAGAGTATTTTAATTTTTTTTCGACAAGAAGAAGAATTGCTTATTTTAACACTGGTATTCTGGTAAAGAGTTAGGTAGGAGGTAATAGGGATGACCTGTATACAGTCAGTGCCCCGTTTACCAGTGTTATCCGAATAACGTTGCATCTAATAATGTCAGTAATACACACGCATGCATAACTGACCGATGTCAACATATCTGTCATAAGCAAAAACTGAGTTAAAACGTCATTTTGAGGATGAGTATGCATTAAAATTAGTTTTGTATTAAAGACATTGAACAGCTACTATACAAGTGACCCCCCCCCCCAAAATCCACATGTGGTCTAATCTCTTAATTGTTTTATTGCCCCTAATCAGATAAAACCAGTCTGGTCGCGGTCTGTAGACTTGACACCTAGTCAAAAAGTGGGGTAATAAATTTTATTGATTTACAGTGATAATAAGTTTATGACTAAATTGCTTTTGTTTTTATAAGCATAGAGTAACTTATTATGTAAACAGGTGCTAGTCTATCAATAACCCTGTATGTTTTATTACCCCCTACTGTGGAATTAGGGGACTTTCTGGTTCATAAGTCACATGCCTCGCATTCCTGGTTCAATGTCTTTAAGAAAAAACACAAAGTGTTAATGATTCAAGAAAAATATGCTGCTTTTCTCAGAAAAACTGGATTTGTTTCACTGCTGTCTGTATTGTTGAATGCAGGTGCTTGTTTTTATGCCACTTCCTAAATATAAAATAGTTCTGTGTTGAAATGATTGTTTGGAGTTTAACCCAACGTAATAGAAATTATAAATCACTGCTACATTATGACGTCATGCGACCTTGAGAGGTTTCTACTTGTACACTGTTATTTAGGACATTTAAGTAAAGAAAGATGGCAGCCGACTGCATTGTATTTAATTTATTGATTGTGGGCACTAGATTAGTACAGATTTTGAGCATTTGACTATTGACATTTCATTTGTAAAGGAGATGTGTACATATAATATTAATGAAATGATAAATATTCCAATATTTGATTCACCGCAGTGATTTTTTTTCTTTTTTCAATTTCCGTTCTAAATTTAGCTACACCGTTATCCAGTGCCACCTGTATATAATATTAATAACTATACTATATACCGTATAAATGGAATTAAATTCTTTTGTTTACTAACGTAGATCCTCATTTCTAAGATAATTGTTATCACCTATTTAGTTCTCAGTTTGGTGCTTTTATTAGCTTAATAAATTAAATAATATCATATTAAATTATATTTCATTTGAAAATTCAATGTTCATGGAAAATCAGACAATGTATACAGGGTTCTCAATAAGTTTGTGGCCAACAGGCCCAAAATCTAGACTAACAGGCCTGCTAAGGGGGGTACGGGCATTTTCATGCAATATTTGATAAACTTTTGAGATTCCTAACCGGCCCAAACACATTTCTAAGCGGCTAAATTGGCCTGCAGCCTGCTGTTATTGAGAACCCTGTGTATAATGAATTTATAAGTTATAACTGATCGCTTGTGGCCCTTTTTGATAAATAAATCTAAATATAACATTATGTCCATTTAATGTTTAGATTTTTTTTATCACCGCAGATAGTCTGTTTCTATAATAAATTAATGGATGCTATCTAATTTTTTTACATCAAATGTTTTCATTTCAAAATCAGACATGAAAATATTGAAGTTAAATCTTAGTGTTTTTCTGTTTTTATTTTCTTCCTTTGTTTTTACTTCAGGCTTTAGTTATGAGTATGTAACATGTGGCTCCTCATTGAAACTATATAACTCACATCATAATGTACGTCTTCATTCACATGATGTAAAATATGGATCTGGTAGTGGACAGCAGGTATGTTTGTGTTTTACATTTTATAAATTTGAATAAATATTATGATACTTCTATTTTTATCCTTAAATAATATATTTATCTAGCTGAATCCTTTCTTGTCCATTTTTTTATAGAGTAAGGTACAGGTAGATTTTTCTCTCTTTTTATATACAGTAAAACCCCGATTATTCGAATGTCGTTGGGCCCTGAAAAATCATTCGGATAATCCATGGTTTCGAATAATCCATTTCAGTCTGATGTACCGGTTGGAAACGATAAATTCCGTACTGTCCGTATATGGCAAGGGAGTAAACTCTCGTGTGCAAACATGACGTTACTTGAGTGATAATAAGAATGAAATAAAAATGCATAACAAACACTTATTATTGGTTTATTCTCGTTTTATGGATGTATATGAGTTAACAAATGAAACAATAAGTCTTGTTCAATAATTACCTGCGCATTTATGGATTATGCAGAACACAATCCGACACAATAATATGTCTTACTACCGATCGACTAGGCATCGCTATCGTCACATTCTCAAACAATTAAAAGAATCAAAGATGTAATGTTTTTATGTTTGGAACATTTTTTCGCTAAATCATCATATTCTAGTTAGTTTTGTTTAATTGTGTTCAAATCAGTTTTTAAATTTTGAAAGACGCTGAAATGCAAATAATTTCATACAGATCACCAGGTACGTACACGTATTAACTTATTATACCCGAGATCATAGTCGTCGCGATTTGTATAAAATCGTAACAAACAATATGGTCAACTTAATGATAATTAAACTGTTGACACGCTTCGTGTATGAATTGATGTTACACATTGTTTGTCACACGACATTTGATTCTCAATCGGCCATTATTATCAGATGACGAGTTCGAATAATAGGTGTGAAAATACGCGCATTCGTAACTTTAGGGACCAAATAATGTATTCGGATTACACCAGGTATTCGTAAAATCCGATTCGTATAACCGGGGTTCATTGCAGTTGAAATATATAGAGACGTAATCGGGACCGTAGATTTTATTCGGATAATACCGGGTATTCGGATAATCGGTGTTCGAATAATCGAGGTTTTACTGTATATTTATATTTTACCTTGGTATATATTCAGTATCTATTCTTTAGTCTTTGACCTTAAAATATTCTTTGTAATTCTCTAACATGATAGGTTTGTAAAACTTGAAACTGAACGGTCTTGTGTGATACCAGATAGTCACACACCTCAATTATATTTAAGGGACATAAATATCAAATTAGTAATAATATTAACATTCTTCAAAATCTTTGTAGAGGGTCATTAAGTTGATCTTTTAGTTCATCTGACAAATAAGTAACACATCAAAAATTATTTCACTTTTCAGTCTGTGACTGCTGTTGAGTCATCTGATGATCATAACAGTTATTGGCAAGTTAAAGCAAAGACAAATGCTCAATGTATTAGAGGGTAAGTCATTATTGATATTGTAGTTGCTTATAGTTATACTTGAACAGTGGTACTGATTAAAAGGTATTATAATGTCACGCCCTATGGACTCGGCCATTGGTGCAGTTCATTATGATTATTTTTTGTGTCAGTCATTGATATATTGGTCCCCATTCAGGGCTTTTTTTCCTTCTATAGTAAGGTGTCTTCCCCTTAGGAAAATTCTTTAAAATCATGCAGTTTTCCCCTAAAATTCAATTTTCATCAAGTTTTTTTTTCCCTTTTGCAAAAATTATATAAAGGTCCCTCCCCCCTACCTGTGAAAAAATCCCTGCCATTAAAATTGTCTGTACTTCGGAAAATCTACTGAACTGAAAGTGTTGTATATCAATCATTTTCTGATTAAACTTTATTTAAATCATCCAAATGGACATACATATGTCTATCAATAGTGCCAATCTGTTCAATTTTCATTGAAGAAATTATCAAGTAACGCTCAAGTAATAGAATAAATGGTGATCCATATCTATATTGTTTGGTTTTCAAGTAAATTACAAATTTATTGAAAATTTTAGTTGTAGTACTTGTAGTTATTTTGTACATGTTTGAATTCCAATAATGTTGTAGCTTTTAACAATTTTAAAGATAGATGTGATATAACTTTGCTGTTGCTAATAATTAAAAAGGTCTAGGGATAGCAATTTTGGGCATTTCATATTTGATTGACATTGAATTTTATTAAATATTGGTATTGTCATTTTATCTCTACTCAAATAACACATATTTTATATTAATTATTGTTTAAAATTCACAGGCAACCTATTAAATGTGGCCAGACAATCAGATTGATGCATGTACAAACTCGAAGAAATTTACACAGTCATCATTTTCAGTCACCATTGTCACATAATTTAGAAGTTAGCGCTTTTGGTGAAGATGGGGAGGGAGATGAAGGTAGTTAGTCCTACAATATTTTGTCTTATTCTGATGCCTTGGCAAGATCTTCCTTTTGCAATTTAAATGTCAAAGCACTGTGTTCAAATGTTTTGTAAGTTTACAAATTAAATTTAATATCGACGAGTATTCATATTTTGAGCAGTTCAACCCAAAGTCTATTTTGTAATGCTCAGTTTTAAGAAATATTTTATTTAGGTACTGATATTTTATTTGTTTGTTTAACCCTGAATAGTATTGTGAGCTGAATTTTATAGAGCCTGCATCACAGAAATCATGTTGTTATAGAAATGAATTCTCCTAAAAAAACTCAGCTTTTATGTTTTCTTTTTTACAGGTGATAATTGGGTTATTGTATGCAGTGGTAAATTTTGGAGCAGAAAAGACAGAATTCGCATAAAAAATGTTGTCACTGAATAGTAAGTTCTGTTATAATTTTTGTACAAATTTACAAACTACCAGTTTGCTAAATTCATATCATGACCATCACTCTTAATTGATATTTGAATGACTAATATGGATCGTGGTAAGCAAGCACAGTGCATACAAAAAGATGACTGCTTAGTTTACTGATTGAATTATCTCCCTTTAATATTATTTGTCAGTATCATTCACTAAACTATTGTCTTATTTTACAGTTACTTACATGTATCAGGTGATACATTTGGTCGACCAATCAGTGGGCAGCGCGAAGTGTCTGGTTATTCATCTCCGAGTGAATTGAATTATTGGCAAGCGATGGAGGGCGTTTATGTGACACCTTCAGAGGACCCTAAGGGGACATTTAGGGAGGACCGCCCAGTCCCGCCTAATGTCCATACTGAGCTGTGATCTGTGATCTATCTATACATATTCATTTCTTCATGTTTGTTTATATTTCATACAACTATCAATTCAGGGGACATAACTCAAACCAATCATTTGTTTAATGTATGGATTGTTTTTGTTTTTTGAACAAGTGTCTGCAAATTGCTTTGAAATCCAATAAAAAGCAATTTTTCAATCTACAGCATGCATGATATGATTGATATCTATCTTTTAACTAAGATAGAAAATACTTCTTCTAAAACCTTGTCCTTCTCTGATAATTAAAAGTTCCCTAAAATGATAGTATTGTATCAGTAATTTTCAAGAATTATTGAACACTTTGATAACCAAAACAATTCTCAAACTTTTTTATCACATCTTGCTAGTATTTTTGTGTATATTATTTGTGTTAAGTCTGCGTTATAGTATTGCTTGTACAGTGGGGGAACAAATTCTATTTTCGGATAAATATGTGAAGTATTACCGGTAGTTTATTATTGTGTTACAGAATCATGTATGAGACTGTATATTTGAGATATAACTTAATTTGTGCACACTCACCTAATTAAAGAGCCTTTCAGTTTCTGATAGGAAGACAAGAAATTATCATTGTCTACTATCGAAAGAGTGTCACCATGTAAGATTTGTATGTTTGACCTCATCGGAGGTGGATGTTGTTAGCACTTGATCATGGTGTTTGTGGACACTGAATGTAAATTAGGGCTGACATGATGCATGTGGTTTGATTTAATGGTATATAACAGTACTGAACAATGTCGTACTAAACACATATTTATTTTTAATGTATTTTCTTCAGATTTTATTATACAAATTAATGTTAAAGTTTGTTTTGTAAGTTTGTATTTAGATACCAGATTGTTACAATTATTGCACAGATCATATACTTTAGGATACAGTTAATGTTTTATTCAATTTCAATATTGTTTAATACTTGCTCTGATAAAGTAGAAAGAATGAGTTCAAATAATGACCCATATTGTTACATATTGGACGTTACAATATATTTTGTACTGCGGCCGTCCTGATGTGTTTAGATTTAGACATACACAAAAAAAATGTATTATCTTTGCAAAATATTTATGTGCAAAATCTTAAATATTAGAATGCTGCATAATCCATGTAGAAGTATTGAAGGATATTTGTTTAGAGTGTTTTATGTATTGTAAGGCACAGAATCTGAGAACTTACTGTTGTAGATGTTGATTAAATGTGTGTGTTAAGATATTTTTGTCTCGTTTAAATATGATTCCATATTTCTGTATATTGAACTGAATAAATTAAATTTTAAACTAATCTGTGTTGGTCTTGACAATGAATGGAATGAATTCATTTAAATGCTAATAAGCCACACTATGAAATTGTGTTTCAAGGCTATTTAATTACTCAATGGGAGTACATTACCATGCCTAATGCAATAACAGATCATTTTGCAAAAAGTGTGTCTGAAATTCTACAATATACAAAATGAAAATTATGACAAATTTGTCCACAAGGAGTTTATTTGGTGACTGTAACGATGCCTAAAACAATGGTTTGTTTCTGGTCTTAATTTTCTCCTGCAGTACAAGAGTCACCCTTTTTGTCTTTCCACACACTTTCATGAATGATGAATTGTACAAATTAGAAACATACATCTACATTGTTTTAACTAATGAAATTAGATAAAACGCTGTTTGTATTGTAATATGACAAAATGGTCTTTATTTAATGAATTAAGTCTCCCTGTCGATTGGTCCAAAATGAAACGGTATCAGTACGTTGGTTAAATTTACAATCAAAGGGAAACAACTCCTATAGGATAAATATAATTTTAATTTGAGTTACCTCCCTTAGACTAAAGCTTGACAGGACATTTTAATAAAAAAAAAAGTTCAGTGCACACAAATGGAGGCATCTTCTCAGAGGAACCAATTAGCTGTAAAGCTAATGGAAATTTAGATGAGTGAGCGGTTAGAAGTGATAATATATAAAATATATATCAAGATATTTGATGACAGCAAGGACTTATATACATACATAAGTCCTTGATGACAGTAAATCTAGGTTAATTAACAGCTAGTAAAACAGAATAAACAGTAACACAAACAGCAATGTTGAATTGTTTAACTTAACATTTATGTGCACATCTTGAAAGGTTAAACGACAATGAATTAAACGAAAATAAATTATCCTGTGCACAGAGGTACCTGGGACGACAGCGATAAAATGTATGGTCAGTCGTTAATGTCTATTAAATGGCGGCTAAACTGGATTGAAAAGAGTATTTTTTACTACTAAACGTGTAAGACTTCAGTACATGATATTGACAGTTTTTGTTTTATTGATAACGTTTAATAATTCAGTAAATTGAATAATTACCAAGTTGTATAAGAACATTAAGTCATAGCATTTTGTTTTTTATCATACATGTCATATGTTTTCGCGATAAATTGAAGTGGCTTCCAAGTTTATACTATAGATGCATACTAGATTCGATTACTTTGGACCGGGTTGGCAATCTAGCCTGGTGTAACGTAAGATTTTGCTTACCCTGGTCCTGAGTTTTCCAAATGTGTTGGTCCTTCGTTGGTCCAAAATAGTATCCTATAAACTTTGCCAAATTGACAGATCAACAAAAACATAACGAAGTTAAAATATTTCAATTATATGTTCGGTGTTCCATAAACATAATCCATCTTTATAAACTAAAATCTAACCTGTTATTGAAAGACAATGGCAGCTTTAAATTAAAATCTCTTTGGCACAAAAAAGCGTCTTGCATTTAATAACAGTCTAACTACACATTTGACAGCATACATTTGAATAGACGAAGGTATTTGTTATGTATTACATTGCAGTTCATCGTCAAAGTCAGTTGTTCTTTAAAAGTTAACAGGTAAACGACTCAAACTGAGTCGCGTTCGTTTTCCTATTAAATGCACAAATTTCCATGAAATTATTTTTTGTACAGACTAGTACAGTGTGATGAATTATAGTTTATACTGTAATCTATCAACATGACCTAAAATATACCTTCAACAGGGAAAGGTATTTTTGCAATGTTCAACTTATTCTACTTATTCTCCCATAGAACAGTAGCAGAAAAAGGTATTAACTACCAATAGTGATGTTAATGAACTTATAATTTTTTTTTTTTTTGATTGGGAATTTTAGTTTGTGAATTGGGAAAAAAAGATACTATTTTCCATTGGGAATATGACCGTATTTCGGCTATAAAATCGCCCAAAAAAATCCCTGATTCTGTAAACCATGTGAAATGATCTGCTTCAATAGACACATGCAGAAGTGTCTTAAGCTGTTGACTTTGGAAGAGAACAATTCCATAACTAAAATGGCCAACAAGACGAAATTAAAAAAAAATTAGTCATGGTACCCAGAACCAACATCTGAACTTAACCTAACATTACTGTTTTATGTGGTCAATATGTTATGATATGCGCTTAGGTTGTCATATCTTTTCCCTTGCCATTTGAAAGTTTGAAGATCTTAAGCTAAAATTTGGCATATGTATGATAATTTTGTTCCCGTTTTTTTTTTAAAAATGAAAGGAAGAGAAAGTTCTGTCTCATTTTGCCCATCAAATATCATTTTATATTTCATTGAGAATTATGTTAATTTGATTATCTAGAAACATGGACTGTTCTCCTGGATATACAGACTCCCCGGGATCTGATTGTGATCGTCATCCTTCACCTCCACCAGAACTTACAGAAAATCCTGATCTTCTGTCAGCAGAGAGTGTGGGGAATACAGCATTCAGCAAGCACTGGCTTTTTACTACACTGATAAAACTTATCGAGGTAATTTGTCTTAGTTATGTTGTTAAACGCAAATACATCATGACAAATGATATACCACATTTTAGAATTTGAATTTGTTCATGCCAAAAAGGGAATCTTAACACCAACTTGAGCTGAACACGGAGAATGCAGTGATTCAGATTGCAGATCATTTTTATGAGACAGCTGTCCTAAGTGTAGGAAAATTCATAGGCCATTTTGTCCTAAATGTCAAAAAAACTTTAGGACAAAAATAATTTTGGTATATATTCTAAATTAATTCATTTCAAAACATGAAATACCAGCCTCAGTTTCGTATACAATACGTATGTACTCGGAGGTTTTACTTTTCAATGAAAATTTCAGTAACATGCACTAATGCAACCTAACGCTGTTTTTTCACACCTGCTACTCGATAATTTGATACTTGATATCACTTACCTGTATTTTAACACGTATGTGTCATTGTAAACAAGAAATCATTAGTCCATAAAACATATATTATAATAAGTGTGAAACAAAATGTGCATACAAGAACTGTCACGGAGCACACATTTCAGTATGTTTTAAAAAGGTCGAAACATATTATCCCACTTGCTGTTAGAACAAAGTGGCACAAATGACGTCATTACTTTTTTACGTCATGGTTGTGTTAGACATGAATATCAACGGCTGCCGTTTTTTTCTTTATTTGATCATTTCGGTTTAATCAAAGGCGGTGAATTGTTTTAGAAGTCGGTATCAAAGAAAATTTGGCTAAAGCAAAAGGAGGCCGACATTCTATGGTCCAATTTTGGAGACAAATTTAGTTTTCATTGTTCGCCTTTTCGATTCAGTAAATAACCCGTTCGTGTAGTCACGTGATCAACTTGGGAGAATATTGTTTGTATGTTACACACGCATGTATTTATAAGAAATGTATTTTTATTTTCTCACATGTTTAGCATTGTAAATAGAACGTGCGTAACTTTATAAAATCAATACAATGACATATTGACCGCGTAACAATCATTAAATTTTGTGCAAATGGTTTTGGGGCGAAATTATGATGGACGGGTTCTGTGTAAAAATACGCATTTTTCTGCTCCGAAAATCATGGTATGTAGATTAATCTACGCTATTTATAGAATCAGTCGCTGAGATTTTTTTGCAATGCTTTTTCTGATAACAAATATGCGTGTTTACGCGTGTACGCGTCTTATCTGTAGCACTGGCCTGAATGTCATATTTTCTCGAAAAACGATCGGCCATTTCGTCCCATAAATGATATTTTAGTCGGCCATTTTGTCATATTTCTCGAAAAATGATCGGCCATTAGCAGTTTTTATCGGCAAATTGCCGATGGCCGACGCCAATCTGAATCACTGAGAATTACTCCAAGATATCAATTAAATGTACCGGTAATATGGTCACATAATGGTGCATGTATAATGAAAAACAAATACTTGTGTTTGTACTGGTATATGTATTTTACATGGGAGTAAATTTTGAAAAATAAGATTGAGTGGTAAAAGGTACACATTCTTTCATTTAAACCTCATACATGTACCATTTTCTTTTTGTATATGCCTGAATTTCATGGAGCACAATACAACATTGTATATCGTTATCACCGTGTTGAAAATTAAGTGATCATTACTGTTTGAACCTAATGTCAGGTGTTTGTTTATCTTCTAGGAAGTGGACAGAGAGAATGAAGAAGACAGTAATTTAGCTGTTGATGTTGATGAGGAATTACAAAATGAACTTTGCAAACTTTGGGACATGTCAATGAACTCAGTATGTTAGATACACATTTAGAAAATTATTTCTTAAGTAAACTTCATGTACTAGGCTACTAGCATAAGGCAGGCATTCAAACTTGTAATGTTATTTTTGTTAGTTTTTCAAATGAATGCTGAACCTGTATTTCTGTTTAAAAGAGCTACTAGGAATGAATGATGTTCATATACTACAAGAAAAAAGTACATCAATGTGTCAGAAAGTTTAATTTAACTGGCTATTGTTCCAACAAACATTGTCTGTTTCAACGTAACTTTTATTAAGTTCTAAGAAGTCATGTACAAACAAACTTTGAACAAAGGTCATCCTTAGGAAAGACAAAATGTGACCTTTATTGACAGGTGGCCTTTATTTGGTGGTATATATTTGATGACATGTCATTTCAGGATGTAGCCAAGTTCTTGAATGAATTCAAAGCTGTTGAAATATTGAGTGGTATCATAGATAAATCTAAAGCACCAAGAGTTATTGTAAGTAGCTAAACTGAAGTAAGGAAAAGTAATCAAAATTAAAAGTAGCAATTGCTTTGTTCAGATCAGGTCATTTAATTTAGTCTTATTGGTCAGGTATTTTATATTAAGTTGATGAAGATTTTGTCGTATTAATGTTATCAGAAAATATAAATTATAATAGTTGCCTTGCCCATGGGTCTCATTATGAAACCATACAAGATTTACGCATAGAAATTTATTTTGTCTGAAACATTATAACAGATTTGAATGAAATGAGTCTTTTTTCAGTGTAGAACTATTAAAGTACTTCTGACAGTACTTCAATGAATTTCATTTTCTGTTACAATTGCAGGAAATTTCAGTTGGTATCCTTGGAAACATGGCATGTGAAAAATCTGTGTGCCAAGTGATGGCAGATAATCCCAAGTTCATGTAAGTCTTTAGGTGAGATACCAAATCACCTACCAGTACCCATGGACATTTTGTATCCAAAAATATTTGTATTTTCATGTTATATATTGTATTTCCATAGAATCAATGTAGGTTATGATCCCATTATATTGAGAAAATCTTAGAACACAAGTAGTTTCCCTTTCAAAGTTTTGGAGACATTTTACATTTCCTTTTTAGCTCACCAGAGCAGAAAGTACTCGAGGTGAGCTATTGTGATCGCATGTTGTCTGTCGTCCGTCTGTCCGTACATCCATCCATCTGTCCGGACGTCATCAACAATTGCTTTAAACAACATCTCTTTCTTAAGCAGTTGGCCAATTTCAACGAAACTTTACAGGGATGTTCCTTGCATAAAGCTGCTCTACCAAAGTTGTTCAAAAAATTAAATTTCATTAAAAACTTTAAAAATCTTCATGTCCTAAACCACAGGGCCTAGATCTTAGATATTTGGTGTGTAACATTGTCTAATGGAAATCTACCAAGTTTGTCTAAATTATTGCCCTAGGGTCAAAATTGACCACACCCCGGGGTTTACTCTATTTTATATAGGCTTATATAGGAAAATTTTTAAAAAAATCTTGTTAGAAACTACATTGCCTAGACTTAAGATATTTGGTGTGTAGCATCATCTAATGGACCAAGATTGTTCAAGTTGTGGTCCCGGGGTCAAAATTGGGTCCGTGGGCTTATATAGGAAAATTTTAAAAAATCTTCTTGGCAGAAACTACAGTGCCTAGAGCTTAGATGTTTCAGGTGTAGCTTTATCTAGTTTCTGGTGAGCGATATAGGGCCATCATGGCCCTCTTGTTTCTCATTGATCTTCTATTTTAAAGAATACAGTCTTCTGTCATAACGAAGTATATTTTAGAACCAGCTATTTATGTCATTAATGATTTATTTATGTTGGTAATGTGTGTGTATTTCAGACAACTGGTATTGTTGTTAATGGAAACAAGAGATGTACCAACTCTTGTAGAAAATACAAGGTATTATTTATTTTCTTCCTGATAAGATTAATTTCAATATTTGGAAGCAGTTTAGTTTTCTGTGTAATGAAAAGCTAGTATTCAGTATTGGAGAAATTTAAAATAAAAATTCTGCAAGTTGAGATGATTGGTTGTTGCAGTCATTCAGAATGATTGCTTCAATAGCTTACTTTATTTGCAGTTCTTAATCTTGAATGACTGCATAGAATTACCATTTAATTTTTCCAGGTTCTTACCAAATAATGTAAAAAAAGCCGTTTTTATCTTACCCATTACTGGAAATTTTTACATCTAGTCCAAAGAGTATCCATGAATATTCATCATTACTGATAAGCCTTGTTTTACATCTAGTCCAAATATTTGAATATTCATTGAAAGCGATGGTTAGTCCTTATTAGAACTTATTAATGGTTCACTGTATTTTCTATATATAGCATTTTTCCTTTTATATTTTAGATTGATCTACTCATCATTATCTGGTTCTGGAAGTAGAGAAGCTTGGATTAAAGCCATACAAAGATCAGAAGATTTTCTCAACCATCTTATGTTTATATTTTCAAGTTCCACAAATTGTAAGATTTTGTTGTTGCCGAGTTTTTTATTTCTAGGGGAAAAAGACAATTACTTTATTTATTTACAACAACAGTTGGGTGTGCGGGGTTGAGGTCATACAAAGCATACATGTCACTTGTCAGTCTACACAGAAACCTAAGTGTCTGAAGCCCTGTGTCTTACTAGCAGGCTAAATTTAAATTGTAGCAGTTTTTATTCACAGATTATTCTTTTTTTTGTGTGAAAATTTTATGTGGATTTACAAGAAGTAGCCGGTGCTAGGGTTTTAGTAGCAGGCCAGGGCTTCTGGAGAACACTGGAAGCCAGAGACTTGTGCAAATAATCTTGGGAATTTCGAAAATCACTGAATCAAATGTAAAAGAAGAAATAAGCATGACCTGTAGCATTGCTGCAAGCTATTATTTTTTGTATTTATTTTGTTGTGTGTTTTCTGAAAATTATTCTATATTATTATAGATATTTGAAGAGCTCATCAGGTTATGTTTAGGTATTTATGAACTGAAAACAATTGTGAAAAAGTTTTTAAAATATACAAATTTGTAGGTTTCATATATTGGTATTCTGGACCAGTCCAGACAAGAAGTTACAGTGTGTAAATGTCAATGTTGTGTATTTTTAGGTGATTTGCTCAAGAACTCGGCAGAGTTAGTTGATACTTTACTGGACAAAGAACCAGATCTCTGTATTTCCTGGGCAACTATAGACTTTATTCACTCGTTACTAGAAGCAACAGATCAGATTGGGTAAGACATTCAGATAGAAAATATAATCTACATATGATTACCATCATGGTATTGTAAGACATTTGATTGTCTGATGGTATTCTTTTCTTTCGTTAGTAAAGTTGTATAATTCATACTTACTTACTTTATATCATGGAAATATATGGTAAAACTGAATTCAAACTGAAATTTACATTTGTACTGTATATTTCTTATTGCTTGATTTACTCTTATAACATTTTTTCATCATATCTCAAAACCTAAACAAGTGTTATAGTAATTATCATTGTATTTATATGCTAGATTAATATGTATTTGTTCTTACAATAACATAATTACATGTACTGTCAAAATAGCTTTCATATTTCAGAAAATTCAAAATGTATCATAAATCAGAAGTCCAGTCTGTTCAAAAGAAAAAATGTTCATAGAGATATCAACCAGTCATGATTATGTTCTGTTGTTTGTACAGAAATGTAAACTTGATTTTTTTCCATTAAGCATATTATGTATATCATAAATTTACTTGTATTATTTATTTATTCAGGAGTGGTCATACAGAAGCATTAGAAGTCTATCTTCATATTTTTCAAAGTTTTTCCACATCTGAATCAGGAGTTGAAGCCTTGTGTAGGTTTTGCTGAGTTTATTTCTACATATTGCAATTCAATAGTCACTGTTAAATCAGGCACAAAATACAGTCTCACAATATAGTCAGGAAAACACATGCTAATACACATTTTTCATTTGCCACCTTGAAATTGAGTTTTAAATAAGATGTAAGTAAGTAACGACTTTATTTAAAGAGGCAAAACAGTTGGGCATGCCCAATCTTCACAATGAACCTCTGTATTATTTCTAGATAATAGTAATGATAATAATTACTGGTATATTGCAGTATATACGGATGCAATGATCAATAGCATTTATAATTGGCTGCCATAAATCATACTTATTACAACCAGGAATCACAGGTAACTGTATCATGAATAGATTATAAAAAGTTAAAAAAAAATTAAAAAATATTTATTAATATATTAATAAATTTTTTTTTTTTTTTTTAATTTTTATTATCTATTCATGATACAGTTACCTGTGCCAGGAATGACAGTCACACAAACAGGGTCAGATATCCCTTATTTCCATTGTTGTCTCTAATACTGATTGCTGTTAGATACTGAACTTAGAATGGTGAGTCATCATTAATCAGCTGGACTTTGCCTTTCTTATTTCCAGTGGCTCACATTGAAAGACTGGAGAAGAAGATCATCAAATACTTGAACATAGTTTGTGAGTATGAGATTGTTGGACTTGGTGGTAAAGAGGAACCATTGGCTTCTGCCCTCTCAGTGCTCCACATAACTCTGATGTCAAGGTCTAAAGATAAACTCGGTCATTTATGTAAGGGTAAGTCTGATACATTATGAGTGTCAGCTGGTCTCAGTAAAAGATCCTTTACATATGCTGGGAAAAAGTCAAAACTATTTAAGCACCATATCCAGCCGCCATTGTTTTACTTTGAGGTTTAACGTCGCACCACTAGCCAGGGTCATTTCTCTACTTCCGGCTGAAATGGCTGAGGAACCCACTTGGCAAACTCTTGGATAGAACCACTGACCTTTCATAAGCTAGCTGGGCTGCTTCCTCAAATGTGAAGTGTCTGGTCCTTGGTGGGATTCAGACTCTTGAGTGATTGGGTACTAATGGTTACTAGTCAAAGATCCATAACCTCTCAACCACAGAGGCCCCAAACCATAAAAATACCCTCTATAAAGTTTAGCTCGTTTCCCTGTTTTTCAGATGAGAGTATCATGAGAATTTTACTGAAAATCTTGGAACCTTTGTACCCAATGATTAAAAAGTACAAGGATGCAGCTAAATCGAACAAAAGTAAATCGGAGGACAGCAAGGACATTGATCATGTATCTGATAGTGTTGGAGCCTCTGAAAGTGAGCAAAATGAAGGAAACTCAATGAATGATAAAAAAGGGACTGAAAACACTGAAGAAACTGAGGAATTTCAGCAACTTGAAGTGCTGTATGAAATACTTGCTTCCTTCCTGCTGGAATACTGCAGTATAGCTTTTCTGGTAAGTCTTCTATTTCGTCCAGAATGACTTTTTAGGACCAAAATGTTGTTTAAAATAATTTTATTTTAATTTTCTTTCTTGGTCATTGATTAGATTTTAATGCCACCTTCAGTTATATTCACCATTAAATGCACAGAACTATTGAAAATGTGTATTTTGTTATTTTTAAAAATCAACCTAAGTCATTACACATGTACCAGTATGCAATTTCATGATTTTATCATTTTTATGATACATGTATGTATCACAATTTATTTGTAAGCCTAGTTCTGAAGGTATTGGATGGGTATGAATTTATAATGAGAAAATCCTAAAACAAATTGAATGACGTCCTACCTACCCATTTTACCAACTAGCATCTGAAGATTACTGTCAAGAACATTTTAAATGTGGCCTCATTGAAAACATAGTATTTTTGGTTGTGATTTCAAATCAAGTAAATATTACTTATTTCTTAAAGGCACAGAAAAAAAACATCACCCCAGACAGTAAGTCCACAATAGGCTCAGCTGCTAAGGACTTGGTAGAAAATAAATCTGATGAATCGACAAAATCTGACGAACCAACTAAAGATGCTGGAGAAAGTGTGTGTTCTGACCAGGAAAATATTCAGACCAATAAAACAGAGGATTGTGACAAGTCCAGTGATACACAAAGACAAGACGATGTTGCAGAAAATGATGATGAAAAAGGAAATGTTCGTATTTTGACTTATCTGGACGAGGCTTGTAGTCGATGGAGATTAAATAATTTAGGTTTAACTTTGAAGGAATCTCAGGCTGGTCAGCAGTTGTTTGATCAGTTACTGGCATTATCAAAAGAACATGAGAAAGAACGTCTGTGTAGGATTCTTAATGACATAAGCGCCGGGAGGATTGTTAGTCGGTCTGAATCATGCATGGAAGAAAACACAACATAGCATCACTGAAAATGATTGTGTCTCTAGTGTCGACATTCATACCGTCTCAGATGAGGATTTTCTTCGATCAAGAATTATAATCACTGGTCTGTGATTTTAAATCAGAGAACAATGGCCATTTCTTACCCTTACATCATACTTATAAGGAACATAGAGATTCACTCAATAATTGAAGGAACTAAGAAATGTTGTCAGAGATATTGACCCAGTCATCACTGCAAAACATCCTTACCGAAGTATTGGTAGAATCAGTTTGCCAGAAATAGATTTTATCATTCTAGCAAGTCCTTCTTACCATTGATAGGATGCTGAACATAGATCTTGTTCATTACAGGCTCTTGTGTACTAGTATTATTATTGACCCAATTTGTTAATGATTTTATGTATATTAATATTATACATACATTTGTTTATACTGGTAATGGATTTGTATATTTTGTATTAAAAGAAGATATATTTAGTATTGATTTTATTCCACCTCACTAATAAACTGACCAAAAAAACTTACATTGAAGATCTGCTCAAACTGGATATTTAAAGTTTGATCTGTTGTTTAACGACCCATTCAACAACTATGGTCATTTTAGTGCCGACCAAGAGAGGAGATGCAGGAGAACCATATATAATTTGTATCCCAATTTCCAATAGATTGTTTTTCTTTATCATGCTCGGTTTAAAGCATCAATATATGCCTCACCACTGGAAGTGTTCCCGATGTATTCGGAAGGCGGAGCTGAGATACCAACTTGTGACCTTGCATTCAGTAGTCCAGTGCATTACCGCTGGACCTTCAATCATGAAGTTTTGAACTCCACAAGGTTACGATCAATTTCTAGATAATTTAAGGTTACCTTATAGCCTAATTGTGATTCAAATGAGCATTTCAGCTTAAATAAATTGAAATAGAAAACAAAAACATCATTTTTATTGGACAAAGAAATAAATATTTATTATAAAACTGCCAGACATGAATGGTACAAAACACAAAATGGGTAGATATATATCAATTCCACAGGTCCAGTGTTGCAATTTTGACTTGGAATTTGTTTAGTACTTTGTGCCGAAGCACATCAGATTATTTCTTTCGAAGGCATTGTTCAGGGTATCAATGCACATCTAGACACTATCAAAGTCATCCGTAAGTGAAAGCGAATTTATTATTCAGACAAATTACAAGCTTACCACTATCCTTAAGTGGTCTAAAAAATATGTTAGTAATAAATTTGACACATTTAGTCAATTAGTAAGTTGTGGTCTAACATATCATAAATGGCTGCAAACTGGGCAGTGGGCAAAATGGTGGATCAATATTTATCCATGGATATACTTGAGTCATCAAACAACACACGACAAATTCACCAGCAGTACAACTATCAGTCAATAAAAGTAAATTTCGTTCCAGCTCTTCAGTGCGCCAAAGTCCATTCTCTTCTGAAGTCAATTTTTGTGCATATAATTTCACAACTAGTTAAACCATTGTAATCCCTTATTTGAAGCTACAGTTGTGATTGTGTGTTTAACAATACATATATCTGAAGATAATTTGGATGACTGGTCAATCACATTTATTATGTATGACACTAACTATAAACAAGTATAAACAATGTTTGTTATAGTAAATAAGATCACAGTACAGCTCACTTCTCCTCACACCATTCGTTCTCTTTGCGAACCTACAAGTAAACAACATAGTTTCAGTACGTTTAATGCCATTTTTCAATGATATGTCAGTTATATACAATGGCCAGTTCTCCTTACCAAGTTTCCTGGACTGTATTCTAACCAGTACTTACTTACCATCCCACAAGAAGCAGGCAACTCCTCCACATATGAAGCAAAATCAACATTTT
Organism: Lutraria lutraria; assembly: GCA_964023205.1. Classification (NCBI taxonomy): domain Eukaryota; kingdom Metazoa; phylum Mollusca; class Bivalvia; order Venerida; family Mactridae; genus Lutraria; species Lutraria lutraria. The sequence continues at coordinate 3,270,686 of OZ026846.1, read as the reverse complement.
TGTCCAGTCTCCATAGAAGAGTAAGACATGCAAATGGGATTCAAACCTGCATCACAGGGTTAAAACAACATATTCAAAACTAATCAAAACATTTTACCTATTTTAAGTGATGTGTTGTTGATCACCTTTATTTCATTTTTTCAAGTTTTGGGTAGCTCTTCAGCATTATAGCTACTCATATGTGGTATCAAAAGGCAAAATGCCAGTATGAACTAACAGGACATTTAGTGATTCTGTATCAAATGTTATAACAAAAATACTGCAAACAACAACTAAAACATTATTTAAACTTTCAATGATCAAAATTCAGAAATAATTATATGGGCTTGCAAACTTGTCCAAAATTCAGAAAAAAGGGATTTTTAAATTTTATGCACCCAAAATAAAATGAATCTTATACACACCTGTTCTTCCTCAGCAGGTGTGAAATCATTCTTGATATTGAAGGTCTTCCTAATTTCTTCTGGAGATTTTCCTTTGATCATATTTGCCACTGTTTTACAAGTAACATCTAACAACCCTTTGATGTCGAGATAATTTGCAGCCTAAAAGAAAGTAAAACATCATTCTATCTTTTAATGAGGTAAGCAGCCAGTCAAATTATAAAAGTCTCTGATGATTCAGAGATTTTAGTAAAACTTTCCTGACAAACAAATGAATACTTCCTATTATATAGTGAATTAGGACAGAACTAGGAAATAAGTCAGTTTTTCTATGTAGTACTGTATATGAACTCAAAACTTACACATGAATAAAAATGAAGTTTAGAGCTTGCAAAACATGGATGCCCCCAAAGACCAACTGGATAGTTTCGTCTATCAAACTTAAGTGTTGATCAACCTCCCAACCAAACCTGAGGATCTTAAACCTAATTGTTGCCTTATTATTGGTTGGAAAAGGTTTTGGTTATTGCTGGATTGACCAACATGTGTGAAACAGTATACCCCACTTCTTCAAAAAGTGATATATAAAAGATATATATAAATATAAAGACCTATAATGAAATAATACAAATCAGAAAAACATACCAGAATAAGTTCAAACAGAGTTCCTTGATCAACTTTGAGAAACTCAGCATCCCAAGAGCAAATATCGTCTGTTCTCTTTTCTTTGTTTTCATCATCTTCTGGCGGTGGTGGGTCATCTTTGTGGTAAGTGCACCATTGAATCACCTTTAAAATGTAATAATTCAGAATTTTACAAGCTTATTCATTTTTAGCCATATTTCAGAATGAAAGAAGAGTTTAGTCCGGCTAGACAGGTAGCAAATATGTGTAAGACCTTTCAGAACAGATTCAATCATTATTAAACAAGCAAAATATTGCCAACAATTTCTGTTGGAACACTTGTTCACCCAGGAACAAATTGAGGAGCATCTCGAATTCAACAACTAAAAAAATTGATTCGTGAATCAAGCAAAATGCTATTTCTCTTATATTTATGATATTTTACATTGATAAACAAGAATTTCAGCATCACAATGAAGATTACCTTAATTTGGTTATTTTACTTAAATTCTCCACCGAAGTTAACAGATTTCAATAAGACAATGCTTATTGAGTTCACACACGCGAAACATAAAATTATACTGGGAAACAAATCAGGAAATTTTATGTAAAATGATAATTATACCTTTTTCAATATAGCAGCATTTACATTTGGCAGAGGGACAGGCTCTTCTTCATCGTCATCCATACCAAGATCTGGAAATAAGAAAATGTTTAGTTGGATTAGTTAAATTTTATTTGTACTCAACATAGAACCAAAATAAATCAATATATCATTATATGTCAATACATCCATTGTTTTAAACAAATTATTTCCAAACAATATTCCTTTTTGTCAATAAAATTTGTTTCCAATCAAACTACTTATCCAAAGAATTACATACATACAGACAAAGATAGCTGTCAAAGGCAGAAAAAAAATCTTTGCTTTGATCCCTGAAGTCAATTTAGTAAAGCAGAAATTATGACAATAATTTTAATATATGTAAACATTGACATCAAATTCAATCATACTGGACCATACAGAAGTTAATATTTTAAAATGCTACATGGTGTACATCGAAAGTACTTTGAGAATTAATTAATTATCATGTATACCTTCTAACATAGTCTTGATAGTGACAGACTGTTTAGCGATGTCAACATCCACCTCAAATATCTCGCCATCTGAACTCTGTAACTTTATGCTTGGCATCTGAAAATACGACACAATTTAATCAAATATTCACAATTTTGATACAAGTGAGGAGCAGTGGTGAAGCAGTAGATTGTCAATGACAAGACTTTGACCAGAACATTTACAATCCTTTCTTTCAGCACAAGTACTGGTCACAGCCCAGGAAGTAGTCAATTGAGAGTAGTACTAGTAGAACTAGAAGTATAAGTTGTAAGAACTTGCCCTACAATCAATGTAAAATAAATAAATCTTAAAGTCCTATAAGCTAATAAATTTATCGGTCGTAATAGTTTCTGTTTGTCCTATAACAGAGGAATCCGGTGTGTTTTCCTCCCGTCATACTTTATAGCAAGAGAAATTGTTTCCGAAACCACCATCATATTTTTTTCAATATCATCAGCTGTGTTTTCCCTCTGTCATGTTACATTTTTGTATGCACACGTCATAAATTGATGTGACACACTCTGTATATTTCCAGTTTACAAAAGCAAAAATCGCAGCAAAATGAGTGTTTTTAGAAGAAAAAGGGCTTGTTTCGTCAGTTATTATTATCTTGGGATAATATAAGCAACTGCTTGTTTTTTGCATTTTTTTTTAAAGCAAAAATATCATGGACTTTAAACTTTAAATTTAATTAAGAAATATCATATTCTGGTTACAAATCAATGTTTTAAACCAGCATGTATGTATGTCTGGATAAAACAATACATAAATTCAGTAATGTTATCAAAACAAAAAATAACTAAACATTTTTTAAATGTTCATCAGAAAAAGCTTTGTTGGCAAGATTATTCAACAATAGAATGACAGTGCAGTACCTTCAAATTCTCCAGTAACAACATAAATGATCAAATAGAAATAAGACGTTGAAGTGTTCAAATACAATAGGAATTATTAATTTAACCAAAAGAAACCAAAAGAAAAACAGCCAAGGCAGCAGGCAGCGTATAAATTTAGAAAGATTGACAAAAATCCAACAAGTTTAGCCACTATTTGAACACAATACTGATCATACAGTATAAAATTAAATGAATGAGTAACACTCCAACGTGCTTCCGGACAGACTGGCATGAATCAATGAGATGTGTAAAAATAAATATGACAGTGATGAGTCTGATGACTTTGTTTTGAAGTCCGCCATTTTGTTGGCAAGTAGACACTAGTCTGAATTTGACTTGATCAAAGATTATCTTTTTTCCCGGAGATTTCGGCAAGAAATGCTTATGGGAATCATAGATGATTATTTAAATTATTCAATGCAAGGTATTTGTGTTATTTAATCAACAGATTATGGAATTCTATCAACAAACTCACTTTGATGTGTGTTTCCACTTCTGCTCGTAAAGCGCTACCTTTGAACGAACGATAACTCGAATGATGCGACACGGCAATATACCGAATATTATTAAGAAACGAAATGAGCGAAATGAACAATTCAGCGAAAAGTATTTGTTTTGTCGAAAATTACTTTATCGTGGAAACTGTATATGATTAAATTCAGGGGCACTAAATGTGATATAGTATCCCTGGATTTTTAATGAGGATAAAACGTTGTACATAATGCTACATACTAAACATTTTCTAGACCTCTTTACTAACAAATTGTACCTCTTAATTACACCAGGGACACGTATAATATTGTAACACAGTACATGTGCACCAATTTAACTATTTGTCAAAAATGATTACTATCGGAACAGCAGTGTTACCATGTTGAATGAACTAGGATGGACAACGTCTCACACTTCTCTACAAGATCATCAACGACATGGTAGCCATACCACCCAACGATAGTGCATCACATTCAACCAACGCACATCTCGAGCAAGGCATCAGAGACAAATTAAGATAATGCCACAAACAAAGAAATATTTAAAAACTCATGTTTTCCCATAACTATCAAAGACTGGAACAATCTACCAGAAAGTTCAGTGAGGTGTGATACCATCCGTGAATACTTTTAAAGATACAATATCATCTTACTAATTTAACGCTACAATTTCCACATCTATAGACATATAATAATGAGCAAAATGAAAACTGATCAAGAGATTTTTTTTAAATCTTTGCATGATCGTAGCATATGATATCAGAAACATATTAAGTGAAAAAAATGGTTGAATTTTTGCTTTTATAAGCGCATGCACCCCCCCCCCCCCCCCCCCGAACTGTGCAGATCAATTAAAGCGTTGGGTAGCGCAAGATGGCCGTCATTGTGAAACGGTGAAGAACGCATTGAAATAGATACCCTAATATTTACAAATTACTAAACAGTATTGGTGTAGAGCTCCACGAAAAGTTAGATAGTAAATATCCCCTTCTAATTTGACCAATTTCTCACGATAAAATCCATTTATTTATGTTGAAATCCGAAGTATATAATGGACGAAAACTCGTTTTAAGCCCAGATCTAGATTGTTGTCGCAAAGCGTGTATTTTTCGTAAGTAAATATAACCCTTTTAAGTTATAGAGTGATGTAGTCGAGATTAACTCATGTCTTTTATAGGTTGTTGAATTAAATCATGCGGTTACTTTTTCATATTGTTTCCGATGCCAAGGACTTATATACATACATGGATTCGCAACTGCTAAAAATAGCTCAAACGATATCGTTCGGCGATCCCACAATGCATTGCTATATACTCGGCAATGTCCGACAGCTGTTATTGGGTGTTTACGAATTTGATTATACTAAAAAAACTCTGGCAATTGGGCACGGGAAATTGGTAAAGGATGCAACAAATTCCTTAAAGATATTGAGATACATTTATAATCCACAAAGTCTAAGTATAAGCATTGAAAAAGGCATCTGTCGAACATTTTAAATTCCAAGATGGTGGACATCTATTATAATCCTTTCGTCTCCGAGATTAAACATTCGGAATACCACGGATATTTTCGCTGTTATTATCATTCGGATTATCACGGATATTTTCGTATTTTCGCTTATGTAAACAATAGCTTGTCTTCCCGTTGATTCACGTCTTATTATCGCGGGATTTGATTACTTTAAACTGTTAATACGGAAGTTGCGAATCCATGTATGTATATAAGTCCTTGCCGATGCTAAAAAATAATAATACATGAATTTGAGCCTTTTTGACGAATTCTACATTTTGAGTTTGACCAGTTGTAATGGAATCTACTATTTTTAGTAAGTGATTCCGTCTTTAATAATCATCTATCGCTGAAATGCTTGCAACACATTTTAGAAAGATCATTACTCCGTTAATTCATGATTTTATTACAAATTTTCGATCTCTTGTTTTGACTAAATGGAAATTGAAAATGTGTGTGTTATCTATACACGCGTGAAAAAAGCTCTCCGCTAAGTATCGATAGCACAACTTGATGTTTATACAGAGATAAGCGCCTGAAGAGCACGAGTCCAGACCATTCAATTGAAAGACCCTGTTTCAATAAATATGGTAGATGCTGACAAAAAAGACAATAGGGTTGAAAATACTGTCAATTTCTAGTCTTTAGTTACTTGTCGAACGTTACGCTAAATACAAACAATTCTGAATTCAAAGTACTTACCCCTGACATTCGACATTCCAGGTTTTATCTGTAAATGACCGCGTATTATTCATAAGAACAATATTATACATATATTTCGACATTTGTGTGTGTTAAATTTTCGTCTGTTATTGATTCTTTTGACCAAATTCACGGGTTTCTATACGTTTCCGCGCACAAACTGACTGTCAATTATACACGACACTGATAACCCGTGTAACCAGTGTATGATTTGCGCATCCCTGCAACGTATCTTCTAGTCCCTGAATACATACTGCATAAGTTTGCCAATTTTGTGCAACCTATTTATAAAATGGAATCCCATATCTAATTATTTTAATTTTGTTGAGGCTTAGAATGTTTATATATATAAACAGGTAATTGTATTAAATTTTATAAATGAAACTATATCTGATATAAACAGAAACAGTATCTAATAATGTTTTAAGGATTTCGATCTCTAATGAATAACCTCCATTTTGAAAAGTACTCAATTTCATGAATTTTACTGATATATTGACATATTCCTGAGGGATATGGGTTCAATCCCCACTGGGACCATACTTTTTCTCTTTTTTTTTTTTAGTTTTTTAGGTAATGTTTTATATTTAGAACATGTAATACAGTAATATGGAGGAAAAAATTATTCAAAAATATTTTGTTCAGTTCATAGGAATTTATACATGATTAATTAACGAAAATCAAGTAACTATGGATTTCTGATACACATCTTTTTAAAACCGAACGGTAAAACTTTTTAAAATTTGGTGTAGACATTATACACACATATTAGTTAATTTTGAGAAAGTTTCAAGTGTTGCCCTGCTTTAGTTTTATTTTAATGATATTTATCAATTTGTTAATTACTATATTTGGTAAAAGTAGATCTTAAAGGGGCGGGGTTACATTACCCTTAGTCTTATACACATTCTTGCATTTATTGTATCATCTGTTATAGAGAGCTAGCTAGGTAGGTAAATTTCCATAAAGGTGTCTTCATTTGATTTCAAGGTACTATTTTACGTAGGGTAGAGGAACAAAAATGATCGTACTCTCTTAACTGACGGTAAAAGTTTTTAAAAATTCACCTGTAAATGTCTAAAAGAATATGCAAAAGAATGGCAATATCTAAAATTACAATCCTTAACACTTCTCATTAGACTTCGAAATCATTTGCCAATAGCGCATGCGCATGAAGTCCACGAGAACGCACGAGGAAGCAATTTCAGATTGGCGGTTGCTAATTTTTAGACAATGGGAGGTCGGTTATATATCTCTTTTTAATTTCTAATTAACAGCCGAAATTGTCCTTACCCCTCCGGTTTCTATGGCCTTGTGTATCTTCTGGAAACTTTTTGCTTAACGCAAATCTTTGCGTTATTTATAACCGCAATATCTATTTTTAGCTATTACGGAAGTGCCAATCGGTCCAATCAGAAGTGACTTCACTACAACAGCGCGCAATTCAGTGATAGATTCGTGGAAAGTTGTCTATTTATTTTCCTAAATATCACCTTTATTCGGCAAACTGATGTGAATAGTTCCATTTAATAATTTAAAAGAGATGTTTTGCCTTCGTGAAGTTTGCCATGGAGATGCCAGGCGTTTTGGAAGATAGGTAAACTGAAAAAAATATCGCGAGTCCATTGTCAACACAGAGCATCTGTCATTGACTAAGTCAGCTGTTGATAGCTTTTCACTGTGTTTTACCCAAATTCTTTGTCGAAATTGAGACAATTTGAATCACCTTTGTACAATTTCTTATTCACTTGAACGTTACACCTTGTATTTAGTATGTCCGGATTTGGTCTTGATAGGCGATGGTCATGTGACGTCAGCACGTTCAATACACGTGTGTTTAGTCTTATAATCTCGTTCCAAATAAAGTAAACATGTATCCGAGCGCTGAAAACATTTATTTTCTCCTAAATAACAGTTTTCGACATAATTTTGGGTATGTAAATTGTTGTATTGATTTGCAAATGCTTGGGAATTTTGTACAGTATTCTAGTATTCCTACTGGCTATTGTCATTCGTCACTTAAATTATATACTGTTTTATTTCATTAATTCTGACTGATAATGATATGCCACATCGGAGTATTTTTGAAAGCTATAATACTTCTTATCTTGAAAGCACAGTATTGTTTTGCATCCTGCGTCTAATAACAACATAATAAATCTCACAGATCGCAAGAAAATGGCCGATAAGTATTTATAAACTTGGAATTACATTCGTTGATTTGCAGTCAAATGATTGCCATACTGAACCATAGACAGGCCGGAACAGTACACGGACACTTTCCCCCATATGTAACTATTTCGTGTAATTGAGGCCGTGTTTCAAATCATCCAGACCATGTAGTTTTGAAGATGAATCCTTGCTTAGAAATTATACAGGAACTTAAAATTGTAAACAATGCACTACGCATGCGCAGTCAGGCATCGCGGCAGGTACAGTCACAGTTCAAAATTATTGTACAATTTAACCAGTACGCGGACACCCGTTTATATAGACGTCAAAATGGTCAAATAAAGTAAACTCACCTGAAAATGTTTTTTTTGTGTATTTATTTCATTTACACATGAAAATTAAAAGAAAATATATTTTCTATAATAAAAAAATTAACATGATTAAAGCATTGAGTGCAATACGTCAATTCATGTATTCTTCTTTACAAAAACCATGCAGAACTCTCCTACAGTTTGTACTTTACAGAAATGAGTATTTATCTAGATTTACTTATTTCTATAAGTTTGTAGCTTACGGGAGTTAAGGACTTCAAAATAGAATTATATAATGGAAAGCAAAAACATTTGGAAGGTACCTGTAGTCACATGGTTCAAGCGCCAAAGCGATAAAGATGCGAGTGTTGCTGAGTTAAATTATGTGTCGCAAGATCGATTGTGTATATCAGGTTTTTTTGTTTACTAAAAAGTCAATTCAAGTAAGATTGTCTCATATATATTAAATACGTATATTATTTTAATCAGTGGTGATTTTTTTAGCCATTTACACATGGACTTATATATTTTTACAAATATCAATTTATTTTGTTTATATCGTCTGCTGATCAGTATAAACAGGAAGTGTTAACATAATATGTATCATACCGGAAGAAAGGTAAGTTTGCTGCGAATATAGGTAAGTAATATCGGTATCGTACAGGATGTTTTAAATCTTTTAAAACTCGCCGAATACGAGGGTGTCCGCGTACTGGTTGCGTCCGCGTACTGTTCCGGTCTGTCTATTTTAATCATCCTTCGTTGGATAGGCAATATGTACATCTTTTTGAATCTCAAACTTTGGTACTCACAGTCACACTTTAAAGATTGGGACGCAAATATCCCAGGACTCAATCAAGTGAAATTGTAAAAAAATCACTGAAATCAAGTGATGTCTTATTTTCTTGAGTTGAATTTGCGATTATATGTATGCAGTACCAAGCTTTTTATTGGTTTGTTTTGTATATTATGATGTGCTGCAACATTAGTTAGTCTTGTTTATTTATTTCATCGGATTTTATGCAATTTTCAACATTTATCCAAACCAGCTTCCCTGGACTTCTTCAAGGCATTGACCAGTACTAAGCACATTCTATCAACAAGCTTTTGCCAAGCTTAGAGGTGGAAGACAATTTAACATAGGATGTAATATCCTCTGTCAAATTTGTCAGTCATTTGTGCAGGGTTCAAAATCACAACCTTTTAATCAGTAGATCATTTGCTCTAACCACAGGCACTGGGTTAATATGACAGGCATCTAGCTAGTCTTGACTTATCCACTAATTTGCTTGAAAAAAAAACTCACATTAGCTGCTGAGGAACTTGATATTACTGAAGAAAAGCTAAACATACATTCAGACACTTTTTCACAAAAATTGGGTATCATGATATTGATTATAATAACTAGTTACCTTCAACACCAATAGCTCTGCATTTGAAACATTTTTTGTAGTATTTAGTGAATCAAGTAATTATGTGCTAGTGTGATTCATGTACTGGGAATCTTTTTTTTAGTGGCATTTTATCGGCACGAAGTTTGTATAGTAGTGACGAGGATATTGAAGACGCTGTTGAATCTTTCGTTCTGACGTGCCAACCAGCAAGCTCATACAAACCACAGAAAAAGGTCATAAATCGAGGACGCTGGCTTCCAGAGGAGGTAATAGTTAGTTTATATAAATAATGCAGTCTTACAATGTTACCCTATTAGTGTTGGACAATCAGACTCAAAAGAGAATCGATTATCGAATCGGAAAGGGTGTTTCAATTCATAATCGAAAAATAATCGAAAGCAAGTTCATATCCTTATTTTTATAAACTTATTTGGTTGTTACTTGTTTGTCATACAATATTATATAATCTGAAACTCAAAAAAAAATCCAAGACTGTTGACCTGAACCTCCCTATCCCTCACTGGGTACTATATTACTGACTACTGAGGATTCTGACATCAACTTGTACCTATTTTTGTTGATGTTCACACAGTCTGCATTGATTGTTTTTGTTAATAAATAAATAAATAAACAGTTTGTCGACATACTTACGAATGTCAAGGACTTATATACATACGTCCTTGCAAATGTCAGTATAAAAATAAAATTACAAAAAGTTGATTCTTTACATGTTTTGTTGGTACGAGTGAGCAACAAATATAAGAAATACGGGTAATATTTACATTTTAAAAGTCGGGTATGAGTAAACTGAGGGAATGCGTAGACGACTACGGGTATACGAGTTCACCAGATTTCTTAGATTTTAATGGAATATAACAGTCATAAACAGCTTTTATTGCTATAACGTTGAGCTAGTCATCACTCCATATTCCCGATCATATCCCTTTCTGTTTTTCGCGTCAGCTTTTGTTTTTCATCTGGAATTCTCCGCATCGCGAAAAACTGTTACTTGTAAATAATTGACTGGTTTAATTGATTCGGGCGTCAAGTATTATCTATATAGGCAGTGTTCGAACTAATTTTTTTAAAGCACTAGCCCGAAGAACTAGTGGACTATTGAAAACAGACAATTTACCACTAGCCCGAATACACAATTTCGAGAAAGTTCACTAGCCCGGACAGGAATTTACTAGCCCGGGGCTGTGGGCTAGTGGGTTAGCGTGAAGACTGTATAGGTAAATTAAAAGAAAGCGATTCAGTCTGGAGTAATTTCTAAAAATAGATACATAACTCCCACCCTGTTCCAGGCATATTTAAAACACCGCTACTGGTAACCGTTGTTAACAGCAATAATGCCTCATTTGTTATGTACCAGTCTTTTTAAGAATGGGATTTTCCTACTGGCAAAATTCATCGGATAGCCATGCCGACCAGCAGGTCGTGGGTGTCACTAGTTCTTTGCGATTTTTGTCAGTCTCGGACGGACAGACTTAAAAAGTTTAAGTGCAAACCCAACCTGGATATGGGAAAATTTCACTAGCGGTCTTTACTTACCTGTAACAACATCGATTTAACACCTCTAACATCGATAGTCGCTGACCTGAAGCTGTCAGCGACGATTATTCGATTCTACTCGATTATCGTTTCATCTCTATACCCTAATAGAATTTCATTAAGTCTTACTTTAAGAGGCCAAACCTTGATTGAAAGAGGCTTTCCATATTGGTCTGTTTTTTGCATGAAATATATTTGTTGAATAGTATGCTCCAAGTTGGCTACAGAGGCATATTCATTCTCTTATTGACATATTTTTCAGTTTTATCCCCTCATAGCATTATCTCCCACAATTCCTGGACCCATAAGTGTGAAAATAATCTATTTTTGTATTTAGGATGAGAAATTGAAGCAGGTGGTGGAACAAGTTGGATCCCAGGATTGGAAACTTGTGTCAAGGTATTTTCCTGACAGGTCTGATCTTCAATGTCAACATAGATGGTATAAGGTCCTTAATCCTGACTTGATAAAAGGGGCCTGGACACCAGAGGTAATTTGGTTATAATTTCAATTATTTTGAATTATGAAGTTATGAATCTTATGAACATTATATATATTGTTTAACCTTTAACTCGATTGATTATTATGTTGTCTACTTCTATCACATTTCTAGGAAGACGAAAAAGTTGTTGAATTAGTGAACAAGTTTGGAGCAAAGAAGTGGACGGTAGTATCACAGCACCTTAATGGTAGGACAGGAAAACAGTGCAGAGAAAGGTACATTTATAATTTCAGTTGCCTGAAAAAAAAGTGATTTTTTAAGTATTGTGGATTGTATAATTATTTTTTTGCATTTTTGTAAGATGTATTATAAATCTGTTGAGAAAATCTACGGGGTTTAGGTATGAGCTTATTTTCCTCAAATGCTTTTTGAAGAAATGCTTATGAAAAGCAATTTTAGTAGAATTAGCGGAACTATTTTCAAGCACTCTGGTTGTATTCCCTCCCCTGTTCAGTAACCAATTGCATCAATATTCATAATTTACACAGGACAATTATTAATTTATCATGGCCAATTGCAGGGTTGATATATTATAGGTAATGTTTTTACATCCTAGATATAAGTTATTATGTATAAACTCGCATGTTTGTTAGTTTCGAAGAGTCAGTGAAAACAGATTCAAGCAATTAAAAAATTGTTTTTTGGGATGTACTACATTTTGCTTCTCATTAGTTCTCTATTGTGATTAATTGTTAAATTGTAGGTGGCACAACCATTTAAATCCAGATATAAAGAAGTGTGCCTGGAGTGAGGAGGAAGATTTGGTTATATACAAACTTCACGGTACATTTGGCAATAGATGGGCAGAGATAGCTAAGTTTTTGCCTGGGAGGTATGTTCATGTTATATTTTTCTGATTGCTTGTCTGAAAGTCAGTCCTAAAAATGTTTAATGTGCTTTGCTCAGATTCTCAATAAGTCCAGGGCCTTTTTTCCAAAAATTGGGAAGGGGCCTTAGACTTTCATTTTGGAAAATTCAAGCACAGTATTCGGCCTAATTTTGAGAAGGTTTGGCAACTGAGTTAGAATAGCATTGTATTTGTGGGAATCTCTTGCCTCAAATTGGGGTTAAAAAAAACAGCCTTTTTGCAATTGGGAAGTCACCGAATTTCAGCCTCCGTTATGGAAGGAAAAAAGGCCCTGAAGTCATTCATTGTAATCCATACCCGATATGCTTGTGTTTGGCATATATGTGTTATATCACAAGATTGATGTTTCATCCACTGACATGGCACTTGTTTGTGAAAATTCCTTTGTGAGAACGATTTTCTGGTACTCAGAACTATCTGATGGTATTTTTGACATTTTCTGGTACTCAGAACTATCTGATGGTATTTTTGACTGTATTTTTATACACATTTATAAGCAGTTGGTACAAAACAGCCAGCAAAAACTTTGATGAAGTCTGGTAAAATTTAGAGAATTAGTTGTTTTCATGTCCAGTGGAAGGATGATACATTTTGTCTGATCCCGTAATTATTTTAACAGTTCATTGTCTTTTCTGTCATAACATTGTTATTTTATTTACACATCATATCGTACCTTTTTAGAACTGACAATGCAATAAAGAATCATTGGAATTCAACAATGAAAAAAAGATTTGAGTCCAAACTTGATGTTGAATTGACTTTCGATGACACTTTGATGGAGAAACTGGACCCAGTGACCCCTGGGTCTTGGGAGTTTGGGCATGATATTAAACCAGTACAGCTGTTCTCTGCGCCAGAATTAAAACCAGTTCAACTTTTCCAAGATAAAGTGGATCCTGTAAATGATAGTTCTAAGCCGACTCAGGTTTACCAGTCAACTAACAGTGATGATGACAGTGTGCCACACAAGTATGTGCCTGAATTTCATGTTTAGAAAATTTAGATTTTTAGCTTCGTTGTCTAATCGCTAATCTGATCACTGCGGCTTCTGCATCATCCAAAAACTTTTGTGTAATTCAGAAACTATAAAGGGTAGCAACATGAAGGTGGATAGATCTCACTGAGGCAGTGAACAGATGAGTGTTGGCACCACTCGTTGCGTTCATGTTTATAGTTGTTATTCATGGTAGTACTAGTAAGTTAAACTGAAGGTTTTTGGGGTCATTCATCTGTATTTCCACAGGAAATTAACCTGAACTCTGATCTAGAACTAGTCCTGTTCTTCAAAAGTTTCTGCCAACTCCTCGACTGTCCACGTGAATCACTCAAATCAGGGATGGAGGATGACTGGCCTTAAACATAATGTCTTAACCAAATCAATTGACAAAACTTGTCTTCTTTCGTCCATATGTAGATGGAGTCACTTTAATCAAATCTTATCATTTCCATATGCTATATACTTTTATTATCTGTTTTAAATTAGTTTTGGAAGGTAGTTATAGTGAAATCATTATTCTTTCCCTTACTTGATTATGTTATATTTTGCTAGGCCTGTTGAAGGACAGACTGTGGTTGGTGGATTTATTGGTTTGGATACATTGGACTTACTGACTGGTACTGAATTGGACACTGGTGTAACTCCCATCAAGTTTACATCACTGGAAGAAAAAAGTGAGCTTTAATACAAATATATTTTTCTTCTCCAAAGCAATGAAAAGAACTCAGTTATCAATACAAATTTTTTGTATTAAGTGAATTTATTCTAAATTTTCTAAGTATGGATTTGATATGTAAGATATCAAATGACAACACAACTGTTTTCTTTCCACTCATCTTGATGGCTACTTCATATAAAAGAAAAGGAGACCTCTAAAAGAATTGGGCCAATGGCTTGAAAAAACAACACTCAAAGACATGGCACTAAGTCTCTTTAGCTCATGACATGATGTACTTGTTATATATTTTATTTTGTTTGTTTATATCGAGTTTTACGCCCCTTTTCAACAGTCAGAGTCATATGAGGCGGACAGTTCTCCTAAGCAACGCACTTGGGAAGAACCAGTACTAGACTCCCATCCTCTGTAAGCAACTGCCTACTTTCTCACATATAGAGCCATGGTTGGTAGCGGGGCTCGAACCCATGACCCTCTATCAGTGAGAGGTTACAGTGATTTGAAGTCAGCGACCTTAACCACTCGACCACTGAGGCGGGTATTATATATTTTAAGGATTATAATCTTAAGAATACAAGGCTTATCAAAAATATACTTTATTTTCCAACAGAGTATAGATTTGATGGGCATGCAATAAACAAGTTGAACAGTCCAGTTCATTTAGTTTCCATACCATCACAAGTGACTACTAAATTCAGTGCTCCAACAATTCTACGCAGAAAGAGGAAGCAGGTTGGTGTTAATTAAGTCAGATGTTATACAATCAAACTTGTGTCACAGGTCACCTCTGAATAAAGGCCTTTCTTTGATTATTTATACAACATGACCTCCGAATAAAGACCACCTTCCAATGAAGACCACATTTTGTCTTTCCCAAGGGTGACCTTTGTTCACAGGTTTGACTGTACACTGATGAATTGTGGGTGTAATTTTCTTTGAAAATGATATCTTTGCTAGATGTGTATGATCTATGGTATTTTCTCCCCATCAAGTACCAATGCAATTTTGCGTGTAACTGTATTGACAGATTTCTGAATAGTTTTGTTCTGCTTTCGATTTTTTGTTCAAATTTCTATTTCTTGCATTTCATTACTTCAAGACTTTGGGCTTAAATTAAAATTAAGTTTGTTTGCCATTTACCGGACGACCCGAAAAAATCATGCTGACTCAAAAGATTTTATTACAAAATCTGGGAGAACTTTATTTTCATACTTGGGAAAATATACATGTACTCAGTGCTTTCGATAAACATTTAAAGTAGGTATCATTTGAAGTAATGAAGGAAAACAATAATGTGTGTTAAGGCACTGAGTACGTTATGGTTGATTAAAGCACACATGACAAATGGTTGTATGGTAGCAGAATACGTTAAATGAATATAGAATGCATCTAGATAGAAGTGTAATTTCATGCTAGGTAAAGGTCAAATGTAGAAATAAAATATATTTCCTACCTACCGACCCTCTTCTAAAATTCAGGGTTGGTAAAGGGCAAACAAACATATTTTTAATTTAGGCCTTGTGCATTTTGTATACATATTGTTAGTACAAAAGTTTTACAAGTTTGGTTGATCTATTTACCCGTCATGTTAATATTTTACTCTGATAAAAGTGAACATTAAGGCAATTTTTGTGTGTGGAACCAAGTTTGCCCCGGGTATCAGATTTGTGCTTCTTTTAGACAGTATCATAAAAAATAATGCATCAAAACTTTTCTCCTTGCACTACTCGTAAATAAACAAACTCAAGAGTTTCACCCTAGGAGCAATTCTTTAGACAATTTACTCCTGTGATAAAGAATGAAAATGCTGTTGACCAACAGTGTTTAACCCAATGCAACACAACTGTATTTCTGTAAAAGCTGTTAACCATCTGTTCTTTTAAACAGTGTAGTACTAGACAAAAACTGATAATAAGATATGAATATTATACACTTGACTTTCAGACATTTGAGAAAAGGAACAGTGGTACACTACAGGGTACTGATGTATTCAGGACACCAGAGCGTGCTAAATCCAAACTCCCAGAGCAGAATTCACAAGGTAGTGAAACAGAAAGTGATATTGAAAATAAAGACCCTGGAGGAAGTCTGTTTGGACAGTATAAAGAAAAGTGCGAAAAACTAGTAGTTGAACCTTGTTCAAATAAAGGTACTGATGAAATCGGTACATCTGTGTTTAGCATAGAGGAGGATTTGGATAGTGGTGACATTTTAATGAAAGTGATTGAAAATTCAGAAACTGACATTCCATCTGAGCATGGCTCTCTTACACCGAAAGGAACACCGATTAAGAATCTACCATTTTCTCCATCACAGGTAAGAGTATCTGTTTTCTGGTATAAGTTATGTCTTGTGATTAATTAGTTTTGTAATTAGCCATTTTAGGAAGGTCAACTTAGGCAGTTTTTTTTGTGCTTTATTGCAATACGTCCCAACTTGTTTTGTTTCTACTTGTAAATTATTTCTATTTTAGTTTTTGAACTCGCCGGAGATTCCTTTTGGTAAATTGACATCAACTCCTGTGTGCAATAAGAAAGATTCATCCTCAACATCAGGTCATGGTTCTATTTTGAACACGCCTGATGTGAAAATCACTGAAAGGTAAGGGTTTCTTTGTCATACAGGTATAGGACATTTATTTATTCACCTGTTGTTGCCCTTCTTGTGATTTTCTCAAAACAGTACTTGGTTGATAATGCTACAAAAATAAAATATATGAAATCACTACTACCACTTGTTTATACTCATGATTGCCTCTGTATGAAGTTAGTAGATTTTACAGTTTTTTTTCAAGCATGCCAGGGGCGGCATATGCATTCATTGAATGCAGCATCTTCTTCAGTTGAAAATTTTGGCAACTTTCTTTTATTAATAGATTTTGATTAAATATATTTGTACTGTGCATTCTCTGGTTTTAGATTGAATATTGATATTTTTAGCTTCTGCACTACTCAGACACCTATGATGTCGACAACTATCATACATGCGACACCAAGGACGCCGACACCTTTCAAGAATGCTCTAGAGATGATCCGACAATCACATATGAACAAACTTGTGGTAAGACCTCTAAGTGTGGCTCTAAGAAATTCCTACACATTTTGCATCTCAGTGAATTTTACCTAATCAAGGGTGAGATTTACACTTAATTTCCATGGATTAGATCATGATGCCAAATTTGTTAAACAATTGAATCTGTTGAGAAAATCTGATAATCGTTGGATGGACAATCAATTTTTTGCCTTTTCATGGTGCTGAAAATAAAAATAAGATCGTTTTGAGTGCTACAATCCAGGATTTTTTAAAAATAATAGTAAAAAAGTGCCCAAAAGAAATTATGTGCTATGATCTTTGTGCGTAGGTCAGAGCACTCTTGACGAACTTTTAGTTTCAGCCTGGTATTGGACTACTATCCATGGATCAAATCTACATGTTCCAACTGAGATTAACAGGCAATACTGATCACTAGTGTTTCTTTATTTCAGAGTCCAGGACAATTAGATGATGTTGAAGCTATGATACGAGAAGACACAGGATACGAGGCTGATATGTCTACAGCAGACTGTGTTGATGTAACCGGATCAAAGAAAACTAGATTGGTTAGTTAATATACTTCACAGTTAGACCAACTGCTCGCTGGTCTAAAATACACCAGTCTGTCAGAAAAAAATACTATATCCAGTCTGAAAAATATTTTGTTGATATTGAGTCTGATAAATTTACATTTTAAGAATTGGTTAATACTATTCCATTATCCATCGACAGTAGTGAGAGACTAGTGATTACTAGTCAGAGATCATAACCACTAAATCATGGAAGCTCCTGCTATAGAGATATAAAATGCTAACCCTGAATCATTATTTGTGTCTGTTTTAGAATGTTGCCCCAATGAGACGCGCTAGGCAGTCATTGAATCATAAATGGACAACAAACACACTGTCTGCCCCTATTGTGTATCCTAGCAACGATTCTCTACTTTTATCACCAGAGACCCCAGTAAGTGCATTATTGACCTAAATATTAGAAAAATAATCTTAAAATAAATTTTCATAAAATTTTACTGATCAGTTATATAATTATTATGTTGTTTGCCTTTTGCAAAAATTATAATTAAAGTATGAAGTACTAACATTAACGTCATGGAGCTAGTTTTAAAATTAAGTAAATGCTCAATAAGGTATGTGACAGTTTATGTACTGGTCAGAATCCAGGAAGCAGTCATCGAGAGTAGTTAATATAAGTTAATGATAAGAACTTGCTCTACAATCAATGTAAAATAAATAAGTAAAAATCAATCAAAAAATCAATATAGTAATTTAAGCTTTCCCTTGTATAACTGGTATCATTTCCAGAATTATCTGTGTGTATGATCTTAACTATCATTTGTCTTGCTTTTCAGAGTAAATCTCTTCTGGGTGATACCAGTATTTTATTCTCTCCTCCATCAATAATCAAGGAGACACTACCAGATAGGGACATAGAGGATGCTTTCGGTCAGTCAGACAGTCGGAGATATATGGTAAACTTGCTATTAAAACTATAAACCAAATAAAATATATACCAGATTTCATCTTCACATTTAAAGATTTAAATACCTTCCAAGAAGCCCTTCCCTGAGACCAAAGAGGTTTATTATGCACTAAGCTCATTTTCAACTCGTGAAATATGAACTCTATCAATCCTTGACCTACTCATTGATATCTATATTATTTAAATTTCTGAACATAAGTTATTGCCAGGGGGTGTTCCCTCTTCATTTTGGAAGAGGCCTTGAAATGTTGATTTTGGGAAGAAAAAATCTAAAATTGTTGATTTGGGAAATAAAAAAGCTGGTGTAAGTTATGATTTTTTGGAAAACTGCATGATTTTAAAGAAATTTTCAATTGGCAAGGGGCCTTTAACATGCCTCTGTTATAGAAGGTGAAAAACTCGTGATTGCCCATTATATGGTAGAACAACACTTTATAGTATTAGTAATCACTTCAATGTTAGGGTCACATCTCTTGAACAACTTTATTTAGACTCAGTTTTCCAAATTTCCTTTAATTTCGCCCGATTTTAAGAATTTTATAATGTTTAGAGTCTTTTTGTGCCAATGGTGTTGTTGATATCAAGGTTTTACCATAATTATACCCCCACAAACAAAGTTTGAGAGGGGGTATATTGGAGTCACTCTGTCGGTTGGTAGGTCAGTCCGTCCACATAAAATATCAAAAGTTTGTGGAGCGAACTACTTTCACATTTTTTTAAGCAATTGCAACTTGAAATATGTAATTACCATCAAGTGTAGATGTGCAAGACACGATTTTCATTCCCAGCGATTCACTCATTCCAGAGTTATGTGCCCTTGAACTTAACCATATAGTGTACAATGGCACCCTTTTTTTGAGGAGAAAACTACTTCCACATTTTTCAAGGGATTGAATTGAAACTATTATCAATATAAAACGTAGATGTGCATGGCATAATTTTGATGCCCAGTGATCCACTCATTGCAGAGTTATGTGCCCTTGAACTTAGCTGTATAGTGTACTATCACTTTCTTAGTGTCAAAGTGGAGGTGGCGTTATTAGTCACCTCTGTGACAGCTCTAGTTTGTTTTATTGAAAAATAATTTCAATGCAATCTTTTGTAAAATTATTCTTAATATGATGTATAATTTCTCCACACCTACAGTCCAAGGATATCAAGAAATCCAGTATTAAGAAGATAGATTTCATGTCACCTATAAAAACTGAAGTAACATGGAAGGTAAGTCACTGTTTTATGAATATTTTAATTACTTCCTCAAAAAGAAAACATAGCAAAAATGAACTTACAATTATTCTAACATCCAATAAGGGCAAATCTATGATACCCCCACCCCACCCCCCCCCAAGTGGTGGGGGCATAAAAAAACGAAGTCCTTTATATTTTTATGTGAAAAATATTTTGATTTTATAATAAAATGTTTGTGTGAAAATACATTTTGGTTTAAAATGTTTGTGGTGATTCATTTGTATATCATAATAATGATTTATGAATATAGCCATGGCTGCTATAAGTGGGCTTTTGAAAATAATCTATTTACGAAAAAGCTCAAGTACAAAATAGCTTGAAAGTTCATTAGACAAAATCGATCATTTACTGGTCCCGGGCTTGGGTTTAAAACTTTAATGGGTTAGCTGTTCAAATTAAAACTTTCCTAGGTGATACATGATCTCTGTAATTTCATTGTACTGAATTATCATGACATAATTTCAAACCCTGTCAGCTACATACATTACATACATAAGTAGCCGCCTTCAAAAGTTTTACCCTACTGTAGACAATTTAATTAAGAGTTCCATTTGTTTTTACAGTTTCGTTTGTGAATGCTATTAATGGAGATATTTCTAAGAGAAATAAATATGATCCTTATATTATCATTCAAATTATGCTTATATTTTCTTTCAGTTGAGCGCACAGTTTGAAAGAGTGGCTTGTGGCAAGACAGATGATCAGAGAGTTATGACGGAGCTAGCTCGTCACTTTGCTAGAAAACTAAAACACATGAAGCCAAGATCTTTGCGGTTGTAATTTTTTCCTTTGCTTAAGCATATTTTTATATCAGCAGACTTCATAGTTTGCTTTATTTGTTGAGAATTTTTTTTTTTAAGTATGTTAAAAGACTAAGTGATTTATAACATGGTATCCAGTCTCAAAATGCAACCATCTGATTGGTCAATTTTAAGATTGAGCTCTTAACCAACCAATCATATGCTTGAATTTTGTTACTGGTCTCTATACTTGTAATTGAGAATTCAGTTCCCAAAGTTGTTAAGTTGATTCTACAAAAGTCTTACATTGACGTCATCAATTGTTGTGTAATAAAATATTATGTATGTATATATATATATGCTATGTTGAATATTATGTATATTTTATATTTCCATGCATATTGCTCATTCCAAAGATAAATCATTTGAGCTGTAAAACAGAAAAAGGCACATTGATATTACCTGAATGTGATCTAAAAGATTTCTGTTCTTTTTGTATATAAATTCTGGAAAAAAAAAGGTTCATGAAGCAACAAGGGAGGTAATTCAACATCGTATTGCAAAGGGAAATAATTCACTATGCATTGATTGTATCAGTTAACTTGTTTGTAAAGTATGCTCATAGCGTTATGTATTTACTTTATTCAGTTGTTTTACTGTAGTATTCTTTTATATATTTCGTGTAATTTTGTGTTCGATTGCTGTTAGATATTTTGTTGATTTGTTGTTTTTCTTGTTACTTTTTTTTTCATTTGAAATGTTTATTTCACTATGATGTGCTTTAACACAGAAAATAAATAATAACATATTTTCAGATATATTTAGATTATAAATTTATTACGCATAATGGCCATAACAGTTTGACAAACCTACTTTCTAGCATGAAATATGTTTAGTCACTAACAAAAAAGTTAATATATTTAGTAATTTTTCTTATAAAATATTTCTTGAATGTCTGGTAAAAATACAATTAAATAATAACATTATATTTTGCTCTGAGGCCATGTTTATAAATTACTAGTATTTTGCTGTGTTGGCTGACTCTACACTGACCAAAAAAAATATGTATGGCCGTGAAAAATGTATCAGATTTAAGCGAAAGTTTCCATTTTGTTCTGGTCTCAGTTTTTCTTATTGACCCCAATACATTGTTCATTAAAATTCCTGAAAATCAGAATACTGAGAAAATTCCATTATTTTCGGAATTTTTATCAGAAGTTCTCTGAAAACCGGATTTCTCTTAAAACTGGACTTTGGCCCTGGGGCTGGGTTTTCAGGGATTTACTGTACTAGAAATGTAAAATTTGAATACAAGTGAGATAGTCGTGTTAGAATCCATATCAGGCTTAGTTCAGAGAAATGGCCTTTATGAGTTGATTGTTTCAAACTTTTGATGGTATCCTTGTTTACGATTTTGTTGTTTATATATTTAAGTTATTTATTGATAAGTATCATATTTTTTACTTGGTTAATGAATTGTTATTGTAATGTGTTATGTCAGTTTGTTGTAATATAGAAATGTTTTTTTTTTCTTGTATATAATGAACTTAGTGTTAATTGAAAACTTAATAAGTCTGTCCAATAGATTGTTCTAGGAGATTTTCTAAGATAATTTGATGTGAAGTTTTGGTAGATTTTCCACATAATAAGTCTGGTATTAACAAATCATTTGTTTAGTAGCAAAACTTACTAACAGAGATATTGCAAAGATTTGCACCTGTTTGTGTCTTTATATCGAAAAAGATCCGAATGGCTGGAACTTCTGATATTCTGTCCTTTAGGTAGAGGAATTAAAATGATGAAAGACGCAAAGTGAAAATCTTATTGTTTAATGTGTGTTATGTTTTGAGTTTTATAGATAAAGTGGCTATTGTCATATTTGCGTATTTTCATCCCCGCAAGTATTTGTGCGATCATATCCCAGTCATAATCGACAGACATTGCTTTTTATAATATGCAAATATGCACTGACACCTAGGAACTAAAAAATGTTCATATAAATTGTTCTACAACATCTGTATGAATCAATTTTCTTTGCGCCGTTGAAAATTACTTTAGTCAACAATGAAAGATATGACTTTAATTTGTGGTTTTATTCATGTAGTAAAATATTGTAATAAATTATGTATTGTCCATTGTGCTGTTTAAGATTTTGTTTTTGAATGTGTTCTGATAATTTTTTGATGTGAAATGATTTATTTTGGTGATTATTGTTGCAGGCCTATTAATTATCACTGTAAAAATGAAAATAAAAAAGTAGATCTATTTATGTAAAGACTTTGTCATATTCTGCAGATTTTTTTTTTCTGTTTTTAAATGGGGCTTCAGCAACTTTTCCCTAAGCCTGACCCCTTTAAATATCAATTTTAACTTTTGTGTTTACCCCCACGATACAATCAGTAAATAAACTCACTATTCTTGCATTCCTACATCAGCTTAATTGGATCAGAGTATATTTCTGTCCTTACTATAAGCTTGTAACTTGCCAGAGTGCCCAGAAACTTTTACAAGGCCTCTTCTGCTGGAGGAGTGAGGTCAAATAGTCATCACATTTATTTCAAACTGTCCTTCATAAGTACATTCAAGAAAATAAAACAGAAGTAAAAAAATAAATAATTTTCAATTTTATTAATAATTCTGTAAATACATCTGTGAAGTTAAAATGTTAAGCTAGTACAAGCTTGACATCTTAATAAACTGTCCATTTATTTCATATATCAATTTCTAAAGTGCCAAGTGATATCACCTTAACAACATATGCAAACTGAAATACTCTCACAAATTTCCGTACTTGTTTTCCAAATGAAGAACCCATTGCAGTAAAGTTGATCCATTTCCTGGTAACTGAAAGAAAATTTACAATGAATTAACATAAAGTTTGCCATGATACTGATATACCGTAGTTTGAATAAAAAGTTATTGATGGCCTCATTGCATCCACATTTTGAATTCTATGAAAATAATACCATACAATTCAAGATCACAAATTTAAAATAAAACAGGTTAAATAATGTATCTACAGAAAAACAGCAGACATTAAATAAATGATAAAAGTGAGAAAATCAGTTTAAATCCATGTTCACAACCACCTGGTAACACAGGTGGCTGTATCAGTGTTTGGTCCACAAAAAAAAAAAAAAAAAAAATTGCTACACATGTCATTCAAATAAACTATAAGATATTCATTCCTATCGCAAAATCTCATTCAATTACATCTAATAACTGTGAAACGGTAAAATTGTGTTCCTTTCGTTATTTAACTTCGCTGCAAGCCATTTTGAGTCAAGCGCGAGTGATGTATCAAGCGATCTGATTGGTCGGCATGAAATGAACAGACTATTGTACACACATATCCGACCAATCAGATCGCTTGATACATGTGTAGCTATTTTCCTTCAGCGCACGTATTTCATGCTGAAACAGCGAGTTGCGATGTTCCACATTGTTTGGCGTATAGACATATAGTAGGCTTTTCACCTTGATAGTAATATAAGCTCAGTGACGGGATGTTTTTTTTGTGAACACTGATACTTGTTTTCATCATTTGTGGACCAAACACTGATACTGCCACCTGTGCCTGGTAACACAAACTTACCCACTGGCTAACTTCCACAATATGAATGCCTCTTACCTGAACACATATATTCTACAGAGTTTCAGCTGAACAGCAGCCACCCTTGATATATGTAATTGACACATACAACATTCAGTCATTATATTTTTCTAGAACTCGGAAAAGGGCCAAATTAACATCATTTCTAACTAGACAGAGGCACTGCAAGGCAGAGCAATATACGCCCGAAGGTATATTTGACACTGTAAAAACATTTTGGGTTAATTTTCTTGCATGAATATGCGTTTTTTTCATTTACCCATGGAATTTCATGCACACAAATGCAGGCTTAAAGAGATACAGAGCGGACACGAAATAAGTCATATTAGACCCAAAAGTGTGACCTTGAAGCAAGCCTTCCCAATCATGCATTCAGCATGTCGTATCGATGGGGTGAACATTTGAGTCAAACTTCTTCAAAATCCTTTGCAATCTTAAAGAGTTACAGAGCGGACACAAAATTGATAACAGATGGACGCCAGCGTCATAACATAATATGTCCCTTCAGCGAATAATAAATTCAATGCACAAGCAGTCAGTGAGAAGAGCCAATTGCTTGAAGTAAATCCTGCCTTTGAAATTCTTATGATAAAATAAATGAATTTTAAAATGGTGCTCAATACATAATAAACTATGAATTATACATACATCATCCACAGTGACATCATTGATTCCATAATTATCTAGGAGAGTTATGTCCCTTGATGCAGGATAATCTTTCGGGACCCCGAGAGAAAACATTATATTGCCACATTTCCCGACTAAGACACGTAACTGACACTTCTCTGGAATCCAATCAATGGCATGACTGAAACATACGACAAACAAAATATTTGCAAACTGTCGTGTTTTAGGAGGCATATACAAATAAGTGTAGATAGAAAGAAATATGTAGGTAATTACTTATTGTCTACTATGTTATATACTTATATTATTAATCCTCATTTGGTCTATTGAATAAATCATTCATCAATGCATTTTTATTGATTAATTTATCCTTCATTGGCTAATAAATACATCCTTATAAATACAGTACAACCTCTCCTGAGCCGCCCTCTGTAGAGCAACAATCTCTATAACAACACTCAAAATTTCCCTAAGCTGATATTTACTATAAATTTTACCTCTGTAGTGCAACAACCACTAAACAACAGCCAATATTTGCAGCTCCCATGGGGTGTTGCTCTACAGAGATTGTACTGTACACATTAATACACGTGATCAAACAATTTATACACACTTTTACTCAATAAAATGATTGAATATTTTCCCGAGTAAAAATAAACAAATGAAGATAACTTACTGTTTATTTAGAACATCCATTTCTGTGAGTAGTGGATAATGTTGGTTCCATCTTTCACCAGCAGATTGTATCAAGTATGGTACATCATTCAGGGCTATAGCTGTATCAATAATATCCTTGATTTTAAAATGATCCACATTAATCTGTAAAAAACACAACACAATGCTTTATTGAAATGCTATGCAGTGATTTCTTTTCAAAACTTTCTCACTACCCATGCCCGTCAAAAGGGGAAATTTCAGCAACAAATTCCAAAATGGGAAATATATGATTACTGTATATGTATTTTCTATGGAATATGTGATTATTTAGTTGTTTAAAACATAAGTATAAACATTATTACATTGTAATTGGTGACAATGGTGCAAAAACTGGTATTTTTCTTCTTTCCATGACCATGTGGTAAACACTTCTTGTTAAGGGAAATTTCTTGCTACTTAAGGGGGAAAATGAAGGAAATTTTGCTAGGGGAAACTGCCCATATCAGGCAGTATATATAGCAAAAAAATCACTGCCTTGTGCATGGGAGCTTCATTACTGAACGTACTTCATCTAAAATAGCATTTTTTACATTAAACTGATATGCATTACGTAAAAATTCTTCATTTCCGGTTGGCAAAAAAAGTCCTAAGAATAATTGATGAAATATCATTTTTTAATGACTTTATATAAGAATGATAAATAAATAACACAAGATTAGAAAATTGTCCAAAACTCGATCAAACAATAATTTTTTTGGATAAAATGTTCAGATTTTAAGCTTGAATTTATTCAATATAATCAAAATTCATATTATGAGTTTATACTAATGGACAGTTTTCTTGGATTCCATACCAGCATAAGCCTGGATTTCAACAAGTAACAGCCAATTTCAGCAAATGAATCACTTTGACTAGAGGTAGAGGATGACTGGCAATAGACACTATGGCTACAACCAAATTGTAACATAGAACTTGTGCTGCGCCCATCAAGGTCCACAAATCAGGGACATACAAATTAATTCCAAGTGTAGAAATGGCAGTAACGTGATGTCACAAAATTTTAAGTTTGTAAACCACGGATGGACTTTTGTTAAGACTAATTTCTCAAAATATCTCTATGAGAATCATCACCAAAATAAATACTATAACCTGGATCTAAGTTCCTATCTATTTAAAATTAAATTACAAATCATACTAATTAAAAGTCACATGTCAACCATCACAACAAATTTAACATTACAAATGGTAATTTTTGATCACTTAGAGAACATACCAAGTTTGCTTAATAGTTTTATATACGATGCCATGAAAAATATGCTGAGTCAGAACAAGAAGTTGCATGTATACATACAATAATATAGATGCAGTTACAAGCTATCAATCATGCATAGTTCAAACAAACAAACAAAATAAAAATTCAGCCCTGCCATCGTTTTAACTAGACTAGAA
Source organism: Lutraria lutraria (assembly GCA_964023205.1). Lineage (NCBI taxonomy): Eukaryota > Metazoa > Mollusca > Bivalvia > Venerida > Mactridae > Lutraria > Lutraria lutraria. The sequence continues at coordinate 3,243,623 of OZ026846.1, read as the reverse complement.
ATGAAAAAAAAAAACACAAAAGCTTAAAAATAATTATACATTCCATAATACTTTGGACATAGTTTGGTACAAACAAACAGACCAAAAACAACATGCCCTCGATCTATCGATGGGGGGGGACATAAAATATATTTAAATGCTAAATTCTATCCTCAAGTTAATAAACAAATTCTGTGAGTAAAAACTGATATAGGATAATAGATTACGGTTCAATGAATCACAGGAACTTGATAGTCAATAAAAAGGAAAACAAAAAACAATTATGTCCCGAAAATTTTGTCACTTGCACACAAAATATTGTGCTAACATACAAATAACTGATATAAAATTCCTATTAAAAGACACTCCCCTAATAAAAGCCCCAATTTTAAAAAAAAATCTATTCTGCAAGCCTAAATACTAGAGTAAATCCAAAATTAGAATCCTTTGAAATCCTTCTTTCAAACTTAAATAGATGAACACGACTAAGGTCACGTAGGCCATTTACTGATGCTGTAAACCTTAATAAACACTGCCTAGCTCAATTTAAACAGTTCTTGCTGATTTATGATTTAGGAAAAAAACTCATCTAAATACTGAGAAGCGCCCCTCTTTTGGAAAATGTTAAGCCCCTGTGGTCTTTAGTAGAAACTTTTTGGGTATTTTACTTCCATTTCGGAAAATAGAATGATGCAATGAATATTTTTATTTATTTACATGTTCACAGGCTGCACGGAGTTGTCTCCTGCATTGATCTTCAAATTTATGCTGATACTGACACTTAAAATATTGACATTTCAATAGTCAGAACGACTTTCCCTACCATGAAGTAAACATAGGACGTGAGTGAATGAGTTTGTCTGATATATTTTGTGTATATTAGCAGAAGTTTGCTCATTTAAATGCCATTTTCTTTAAGTACACTGGTACTGTTGGGAACCAGGCTTTTTAATAAATATATATGACTATACATATCTGACCAAAAATAATTTGAGATTGAAAAATGAATTTTTGAGCATTGAAACCAAACTCAAATTATATAAAATCTCTGAAATCAGAATAAAAATGGTCACAGTACAGTACAATGACAAAACAAAAGAAATATTCATGCACTTAAAAAACTAGCAATAATAGTAAGCTGTCAACCAAAAATAGACTTATATGTTATTTTTACAATTATTATATTCTTCTCAATAGAAAGCCTTAATTTCTAGGACTTTCACCAATTTATTCATAAGAATGTGGTTGGTCATCTATTTAATATCATTTTTGCATGTCCATTTCAAGCAAAGCAAAAAAACTTCATTCCATAATATTGTTTTCCAATATTATAAAAGTGATATATTTTTAAAGTAAGTCCAAAAGAAATAAATGTTTGTTTCAATGGCATATAATTATAATAAATGGACCAGTTGCTGAAATATGTTTAATTATTAATAAAGACACATATGAGACACATTATAATGACTAAGAAAGTATGCTAAAAACATAAAAAAGATATTTAGAATTTTTTTTTAATAAAAGTAGCTTTCTATTTATTAAAAATTTAAAAATATTTTGGCATAAGAAATTAATTGAAAAAATAAACCCTCAATAGTTGAAAGAAATATTTAAGTTGGTTGACAGCCAATTATTCACATAGAACACAATAAAACAAACAACAGGTAGAATATTTACATATTGTGATGACCCAAAGTTCACCTGAAGAAATACATAATGAGAAGATATTAGATTGTTTTGTGCTGTTTTTTAACAAGTTTTAAATATTTCTTCATTTAAACATTGAAAAAAATCAGTAAAATTTTCAAAACATTTCCCTCTATTTTAACTACTGCATATTAATTCATCCAAGTTTGAGTCAAGTTTGATATACGTTGCCCTTTTTATCAGATCACAAGAAATCAATGAACAGGACAAACCTTCACATCAGCGAGTCTCGTCTCATCATGGCAACTTGTATTAAAGGTCAAGGTCATATCCAAGTTTAGCGATTCTACATCTGGTAGAATGGATTCTGATGGGCCGGTGATAAATGTAACACCAACCTGATCACGTCCGAGAACCGAAACTTTCAAACCACTCACTGCCTCCAAAAAACTAACCACTTTCATCATTCTAAGAAGAAAAAAAAATCTTCATTATTTATTCAAATAGTATAAAGAATGACTTGAGATTAATAAAGACAATGAAATTCCAAATTGTCATATTACTGTATGTAAGGTTCTCTTGCAGAAATTAATTAAATTTTTATCATTACATAAACCAATTTGGGGAATGAAATTTCAAGGAATAACTTGCAAATTTGGGGAAAATTGCATGCTTTCAAAGAAATTTTCAGAGAGGAAGCCCCTGAGTATTCAAAACAACAAAATTTCAGCACAAAGCCATATAAAAAGACTGTCTGACATTCAAACCTGGAAATGAGTTTCTTTCCGGCCTGACCATCTTCATTTGCGTTCTTATGGTTTATTTTGCTTCTAAGGTCTTGGATTTGATTGTGAAGATTCTTCAACCCAGCCTTTTGTTTGTTAATCTCAGACTCCAGCATCATCAAAGCTTGTTGATATTTCTCAATACCAGCTTGAGCTCCAACAGGATTAAGTTTCCATCTGGCTTCAAACAAACTTTTCTACGATAAGAAAGAGCCTTGTTAACTATTCATTAACAGTGATCCACATTTAGCAATGATAATGTCACCAGTCATTTTAATAGATTTAAAACAATGATTTCTCATTCCATTAAGAGTCATAAAACCGTATCACAGAAATGGGCATATTCAACTATTTAACTTTACTGAAAATCTCTCCATGTATTAAACAAGTAAAATTTTGTGGGTACATAATATGCACATATTTCAGCAAAAATTGTCTTACGAATAATATTATAATTGCATTTTTTATTAACTGGGAAAAATTACCACTTTTTTAATTAAGAAAGGGTCTGTTTTAATACTGGCACCAATTATATAAGGTTATAGACCTATGTAACTATGTTTAATAAGAGATCAGCCTTAAGCTTACAATAGAATACTTATACTCTAAAACTGTGAATTATTGCAAATATATTGTCAGTCTTATGGAGTATATAACAATACCTTTGTTTCAAATATTTTCAGTTTTTCTTCCAGTTTTGGTATCTTTTGTTGGAGAAGGTCATGTTCTGAAAAAGTAAGGTTACTAGAAAATCAATGATGATTTCAGTCACTTTGGAACAACATCCAAGATATTTCTGGATCTTCAATAAACAGATAAGCTGTAGTGAAATTCAGAAAGCAAACTTCATACAGAGTTTTCGTTAAATCAAGTGATGCAATGACTGACGCACGACGGACAACACCTGATCACAATAGCTCACCAAGAGCACTTTGCGCTCTGGAGAGATAAAAATGACTAGCTTATAATTGTTTAAATTATCACACAGGTTAATTTCATACTAATGTAAACATAAATTTGACCCTTTGGTATAAATTCTCAAAGAGTCAAAAGCTTTATTTTGCTAATTTCAAGAGTAAAATACCATTTTAAGAGTCAAATGAGAGCCCTGCCCTTAGTTACCACCCAGAGTCACAAAGAAATCTAAATCAAAATGAGGAAACTTGTTGTAATTACTTGGTTGGAAAAGTAAGTAAAAAAAATTGACAGAAGAATCACCTCTAATTTTTAACAGATTTGACTGAACTATGAAACTAACCTGTTTGAACATTTTGAAGAATAACATTCAGTCTTTCTTTCTCTTGCTCCAAGTTGTTTCTCCCTGTTTTCAATGCTTCTTCACACGACTTGAACTTTCTGTCTATGAATTCAAGGACAAACAAATGATAAACATGCAAGTACATACAAACCAGTGTTAGTGGTCACCTCCGCGAATATTTAAAGCTAATACATGTATAGATCGAGAAAAATGCATGCATGATATTCATGGCAAAAAAGAAAATGTTTCAGACATGCAAAATTAACAAAATTTTACAATTTCAGAAACTTAATACAGACTCAGTATTCTACTACAATGGCAACAATAAGAAATATTGTATGCAGACTTTTAAAAAATTAATAGCATTTTTCCAAAGACAATACAACACAAGATAGTGACATGGATCTGGTATACCACTTGAATAAATTTGAAAATAGCATATAAAAAATCAGAAATAAAATAACTAGGAAATGAGTAGATGAATCAGCTTTATCCAGTCACTTCCGGCAAAATCGACCATATAACGGGGTGCCAAATAAACTTTGCTTTATTTAGTCACCTGACCACGTGACTTGTGTGTGATAAACCGTCACCTGACCACGTGATCTGACGGACTATTTCTTATAACGGAGTCGCCGGTTGAAATTCAGTGCCCGGGGGTGCGGTTTTCCTAGCCGCAATGAATTGAGGTTGATCGATAAATGCTCTACGACTTACCTGCGTCTACATAACATTATGAAGATGTCCGACGTCGTTGTTTATCGTGACGTCAGTGAACAAACGTGACATTACGCGCAGATTAATGAAAAAGTAACTAATATCCCGAGTTTTTTCACTTATTTAAGCAAATTCAGTGACTGGATAAATAGAATAATAGGTTAGTGATGTGGATTGAGTAAAAGGTTATCTGGCTCGGCCGCGGAAATTATCGGATTCGCCTTCGGCTCATCCGATAAATTCCTCCGCCTTGCCAGATAAACTTACTCATCCACGACACTAATCTATTATTCTCTATATATCCATGATGAATATATAATTTCAATGACCTCATTATTTAAAATGTACATGTAGCTACCTGTTTCTTCTTGCCCAAAATTCTTCAGATGAAGTTGCCTCTTCTCTTGGAGAATAATTGAAGTCATTTTGACAAAAATTTCCTTAAAAAATCATAAAACATAATAATTCAAAGAATATACATATGGCCATGATTATACAATTTAACTTGTTTGAATATAACAGTCTACAAGATAAGAAGATTAGGAGTATAGAGAAAAAATTAATTTTAAAATACAATATTCAAACAAGTGCCGTATGTATATGCATAGGAGCCTGTTATTCAATCAAAAAAATAAATTATATGGGCTTTCTGCTTCAACATTGAACTTACCTTCTGAAGAAGTTCATTAACCTCTTGTACTCCAGTTTTGCTGTCATAGTTAGCAGACTTCAGCCTCTGTATTACTCTAGAAGTACAACAAATATTTATTTTCAGCCTAATATTAGCTAGGCCTTACCAAACCAAATAATAAATTACTGTGAACAGTAAATTGTACTGCATTTGATATAAATACTAATAGCAATTGCAGAGTAACTTCATAAACATTGGCTGTAGCTGTACACTAGTAAATTAAAACATCAGCTAGGTATATAATTATAATAGTTGATTACTGCAATATTTGTAATTTTGTTACGATTTGGTCCGAGTACGACTACGAGTCGAAATTTTCACACAAACGAGTAGGCCTATGGCGATTTATTTCTGGGCGCACTCCTGTGGAATGGCCATGTGGAAAACAGTATTTGACGCTGTTGAACAAGTTTGTATAAGAAAATTGAACCAGATTATGAGATACCTTGTGTATTTGCATTCTGTCATTTTTGACACACAACACCGCCACAAATTCAAATAAACAAGCGTTTCCGTGACTAAGAGAATTGGATAAAACCCAAACTGTACCGTTCTTTACCGTTTACCGAGTGGTGAAGTTGATGTGTCTGTGCATGATTTAAATCAATCCCTTGATTACCAAACCCAAAGACGGTCTTAATAGTGAGACGATCTTGATAGTGAGGTGGTCTTAATAGTGAGGAGGGGGCGGTCTTAATAGTGAGACGGAGGCGGTCTTAATATTGAGACGGAGGCGGTCTTAATATTGAGACGGAGGCGGTCTTAATATTGAGACGGAGGCGGTCTTAATATTGAGACGGAGGCGGTCTTAATATTGAGACGGAGGCGGTCTTAATATTGAGGTGGAGGCGGTCTTAATATTGAGGTGGAGGCGGTCTTAATATTGATGTGGAGGCGGTCTAAATAGCGAGACGGTCTTAATATTGAGATGGAGACTGTCTTAATTAATATTGAGATGAAGGCCGTCTTAATAGTATGGTGGAGGCGGTCTTAATATTGAGGTGGAGGCGGTCTTAATATTGAGGTGGAGGCGGTCTTAATATTGAGGTGGAGGCGGTCTTAATATTGAGGTGGAGGCGGTCTTAATATTGATGTTGAGGTGGTCTAAATATTGATGTGGAGGTGGTCTAAATAGCGAGACGGTCTTAATATTGAGATGGAGACTGTCTTAATATTGAGATGAAGGCCGTCTTAATAGTGAGGTGAAGGCGGTCTTATAATAGCGAGGCGGTCGTTCACTGAGATTTCACTTTATTTTTAAAAAAATCCATAAGTTTTGATAGCCATAATTATAAACATTAAAGCACGATGATTTACTAAACGTGTTGGAATTAAGTGGGCACTTTGTAATAAGGACTGTTTTAAACCAATATAATCTTAAATTAAATTGACCTACATAAATCAATCCGAAACGGTGTTTCTAACATGACCGCTGATTGTTTAAACTAGCTCGTCTTTTTATTATAACATACGCAGAAGATAAATAAATGATAATGTAAATGTGCCATAGATACTACAACTCTGGCTAAATTGGGGATTCTATGTAGAATAGATATATAGGGTAAACCCCATACAATGACTGTTCAAAGTAGAAGTAGAAGAAGTATTAACGATTCAGTGTATAGGGGAATATATATGATCAATCAATATTTAAACGAACGTGTATTGTGAAATAACCAATACCTATATATAAGGTTTCGAGACTAAAACATTTTATTTAAAGACTACACATTGTTGTGAAACAACGGATAAAACGGTAAGACTTACGTTTCATTATAATACTGGATTAATAGTTAAATAATGTACATTTGTATGTTCTTTATTTGGGTTTAATGGAGTTTTTTTGTTGTTGTTTTTTTGTTTTAGAAAAAAAGTGTTATAATATTATACAGGGGTTGGTTCACTTAACCAGTTTTCCTGGACTGTATTCTAACCAGTATACTAACTTACCTTTCAACCAGGGTCCGGCAACATCTCTGCATGTGGAGGAAAATCGTCATTGTTGTCAAATTTTCACGGAAGGTTATGACCTGCCGCGACCGGGATTCGAACCCGTTCCGCCAATTATTGCCAATCCAGCGCACTATACGCTATATGTATATAAGTCCTTGGTTATGTAAAATGAATACGTTGTACCATTTCTATTCTTGTGCTTTCGTTAATAACACTAATTATTCAATGAAATGCAATGTTGAAGTACGCTTGGTACCATATGGTGACGTCACGCTATGTTATTGTTTATAATTTCCATTTTGTAAGTAGTTCCTGCAAATGCCCGTGTAAATACCCATAATGCCCCGAGCAGAATAACACAGGTCAGTGCATAGCGCTACCGTAGTGTACACATTGTTATACGACTATACCCCCAGCAGAGCTATTCAAAAAGTGTCTTCTAACGTTTGTAAGAAGACACTTTTCAATAACTCGACTTTTACGTGGACATAATCCTTTATCGTCGTTTATACGACTATACCCCCAGCAGAGCTATTCAAAAAGTGTCTTCTAACGTTTGTAAGAAGACACTTTTCAATAACTCAACTTTCACGTGGATATTATCTTTAACCGTCGTATAAGTCAGATACACGTACTTGTATTTTCTTCAAAAATGTCTTCTTACAGACGCTAAGAAGACGGTTCCCTTAGACAAACAACCATTTAATCCTCGGCTTCGCCTCGGACAAATTGGTTGTTTATCTAAGCGAACCGTCTTCTTACGTCTGTAAGAAGACACTTTTGAAGAAAAACTCGTACTGTATCTATTACATAAGTCAGATACACGTACTCGTATTTTCTTCAAAAATGTCTTCTTACAGACGCTAAGAAGACGGTTCCCATAGACAAACAACCATTTTATCCTCGGCTTCGCCTCGGACAAATTGGTTGTTTATCTAAGCGAACCGTCTTCTTACGTTTGTAAGAAGACACTTTTGAAGAAAAACTCGTACTGTATCTATTACATAAATTTTAGATTTATATAGGAGCTTTTCGTTTGACGGAAGTGACAAAATGAGCGTGGGTCCCGGCTTTATCTCTAAAAGCTGCCAAAACGTTTAAAGTTGGTGCACACTACAACGAAAGCAAGGTTCCCGGAAAGCAAGTGCAGATTATAAGGAAAGCCGGGACCCACGCTTATTTCAAACGAAAAGATGGCGAGTTTACTACCTTGGTGTATTTTATACACACAATAAGGGAAAAATTGAAGATTTTCCTTTCGACAGATTTGCATTGTTTGATGGGTGAAATTGCAAAAGAACGTCTGTAAACGTATAAAAATCACGGAATCGAGTGCCTATGGTTATTATGACCTTTCATACATTTAACACGTGACTAATTGTTAAATTGCTTTAGCAGGTGTATAATTTAAGTCGGTATATTTTTACCATGTTACAAAAAAACTGCTAATTTTTAGCAAACTGTTCGATAATTCAATAACTCGATATAAGTTATTCGATCCCCTGTCATTCGTAGGACATAAAGACTTTATAGTGTTACCCCTGTCCGTCCGTTTCTGAGCGATAACTCAAGAAATATTTCATGTATTTGTTTCAGAATAAAATACAGGTCAAGTTCGATTTCCGTCAAAACCCAAACATTTCCACAGGTGTTATGACCCCCTTTTTTACTTAGCTCTCAGCAAGGATTTTCGTGTTCACATTATTCTAGTTGTAACAAAAGTCTATGCCTAAAATAAAACATTAATTGGCTCGCTATTGCACCTATCTTAATATACCTGTATCGATTTAACTTTTGCAGTTAAAAATGGCTTCTGGTAACCAAAAGATCGATGACGATAGGCTGTCCATAATGTCCGAAGTAAGCCGAATTGTTTATGGATTGAAGAAAAAAGAAGTCACCGAAGTCAAAAGTTTTATTAATCCACCTCAGGCGGTAATAGATGTGATACTGGCAATTTTGATACTGACAGGAAGTAAAAAATCGGACCAGGTTTGTAACTTCTTATGTTTCTATAAGTTTTTCGCAAATGTGTCGACCTAAGCTCACATTTGACCTATATTTCTTGGCATGACGTACTAATTATTCAGAAGAAATTCCTCCTTCTATTGGATGATTCAGAGGAAACTCTTCCATCCATTGGGTGAAATCTATAGCGAGTCTGCAGTACTTGTGGCTGTAAAATTTGCAAAGTAAAAGTGTACGAAAATGTATTCTTCTGCGGTCGAAATAGTCATAAACCGTTCATGACAAACATTTTACATTTACTTGAATCAATATACAGTAGATATGAGTAAATGCGTAATTTAATTAGCTGACCTAATATCAACAAATTTAATGCGTGACCTAATTGGACTGCTATATGTGATAAGTGCTGTTCACACGGTACCATAACGGCAATTAAGGAATGAAATAAAATTCATACATTTTGTTTTTAAAGACGTTTCTTGTTTTCCGTGATTTAATTCTATTCCGAATATAACCTTTTCGTTAACAAGCAACTTGTTAAATAATTATGAGACTGAATTTGTCGACAGAACGAAATCTGGAAGCAGGCATTCGATTATGTTAATCCGTGAACAAAGATCCGTTTCTTAATATTCTATATGAATTATTACAGGATATATACGCCAATATTTAAAGAGTTTTCAGATATTGATAAATTTTACTGAAATAAATCTAATTTCACATTTTTCAGATATTGATAAATTTTACTGAAATAAATCTAATTTCACATTAAATTTTGTAATATACATGAGGCGAGAGATGATTACGAAAATATGTAACTTTGGAATACCGAACACCCATGGAACTAATAGAAAAGTTCAATTTACGAAAGTTTCCGGTTTTCGGAAATTTTCAGTGCACGATCAATTAAGTGCTTGTGTTTTTATTTATGTATTATGGGCTTCAAATTAACATCAGTTGGCAACTTGCTAGCATATACTGCATGAGTACCGCTTGCTGCATCGTCTGATACCCGCGGTCGCTGCCTCCGCTTCGCTACCTACGTAGCGAAGCGGAGGCAGCGACCGTGGGTATCCGACGATGCGCTTGAGGTTGTATGACTGTGAACATGAAACATATAGACACATTAGTTATGTCGGTATTGTTCTGTCAGAATAGTCCAACCCTTCGACATGTCGACAGTTTTTCCTTAATTTTGAAAATGTACTTTCTATATTTAGTATCAATTTTTATTTTATTTCTTGTTTTGCTTCTAGACGTGGAAAGTTGCTAAGCAGAAAATGTCGAAGTCAGATTTTACGAAACTAATTGCTGAGTTTGACATCACTACGATTCCAGAAAGAGCTAAGAAGGACGCGATGGTTTATTTATCTAAGTACTCTCATGATGAGATACTTAAAAATAGTAACGCCGTCGGTGCATTTTATAACTGGGTAAGTTGGACACATAATTATAAAGGTCATATAAAGTAAAAATGCCTGACGTTGTCCAAACTGACTTAATTAAAATGTTGCATGTAGATAAAGTTGATAAATAAAAGTTTGAACAGCCTGTTACCCTGTTTAAAACTACTTCAATGATGTCTTGTTATGATCATTGAGAATGTTTGGAAACTGAACGATAGTTCAGCTCGATGCGCATGAATTATGATGCTGACCAAAGTACTAGGATTTCTCCATCCGCTATGTAATTGTTAAACTACATATTGTTCTTGTTTCATGCTGCAGTGCAAGTCTATATGTAACTTCAGTTTCCACGAGTACTTTCAGTACTTTGATTAATAGTATCATTCAATATGAACAACTCAAGATTAAGACTAATTTTCCGTTCCAAAGGTAGCTTTCATAACGAGGTTATTTGTTGATTATTTAAATAAAATTTGTTCCCAAAGCTTTGATGATTTTTACGCGTTTTACAAACATCGTGCGTATGGCGTTTTTTAAAAAAATGTATTTTGTTATATTGATATTTCTAGACGTTAATCTATATAGTGACGTTTTTCATCATTATTACAGGCTGTTGAAGCCGCCAGCGACTGAAAATATTGGAATCACGATGAGAAGGACTAATCAATATGGACTCAGCGTGTTTCTTTAGCCTGTTTATATTGCTATTGGATAACAGTTATATGGGATTAGTTATATTGACTTCGTATATATAATCTTTCTGCCAACTTGAATGTCTCTTGTGAAATTCTTCTGTAAAACCTTTTTTTTAATTTAAATAACCTTTCTATTGTTCAAACATATGTAGATATCAGTGTTCGACATTATACGGTGCAATGTATTCATATCCAAATTAATAGCTTATATTTATAGCTTATACAAAATGTATATATTATATATGTTCTTCATAAATATATACCTTATCAAAAACTTAAGACTTGTTAGAAACAGTATGTGTATGGTGATGTTGGTACATGTATATAATTACATGTATACATGAATCTCCAAGTAGCACTATCTATCAAAAAGGGGCGTTCCTAGTACGCACATGTAATGCCAAAGTGTATTTGTATCTAACAGTACAAGAATTCACCCTGTTTTGTTTCTACGCCACACATAAAAACTACCTCGTTATCAAGCATGTACAGCAGTCTCAAGGCTTCCCCCTTAACTTCATTTTTATACCATTTTTAGCCATAGACAGTGTTTTGTTTTTCATTTTTGAGAGCAAGTGAACGCATGTGTGTATATGTATGTACGCCTTTGCATATATTATGTACCATTTAATTTTGTTTGTTCTGTTTAAAGATGTGTATCTATGCTTCAATCTTTTATGTATATAATTATATTCTTAAATAATATGTGTTTGTTAATTTTGTATGCTGTTGAAGTTGGTGCGTACTGAAATCACAGTCATTTCAATTCTTAATAATTGCCAATGAGAAAATTGTTCCACGATACGACGTGTTAAACATTACATTGAATAAAAAAACTTATATTGAATTTGGTGTATCCCCGTCACCCCGGACTCGTATCCTTATACCCCCATCACACCAGGGCTAAGTTTGCACTACGTCCACCACGTCCTGATAGGACGTGGCAAGAACCTGATTAACGTGATGAGGACGCAGTAGGAACCGGTTCAAGCGTGGTATGGTCTTCGTGGACGCGAAGGACGTGGTGGGACTTTTGACATGTCAAAAAATAACGTGGCGGGGACGTGGTCAAATTAGAACGCAGTGCTTACGTAGTAAGAACGTAACAGGGACGTGACTAAAACCTAGTTTGAACTTCATTGACGCAGAAGAGGCGTGGTGCGGACTTGAAAAGACAGCAAGCGATTTTCACCGCGTTGTCACTGGGTTCTTACTACGCTTTTGTTACGTCAATGAAGTTCTCATTACGTCTCAACCAGGTGTATGCTAAGACCATAGTACGTCCACATCACGTTACAGAAGACTGTACTAGGTTGTAATTTTGCTCCGTCATGTCTTTAGTACGTTTGCAACAGGTGACCAGTACGTTCCTGTCAGGTTCTGAGCAATTGGTATATATACTGGATTCATACCCTATTCTTTCATTTCCAGTCAAATATATGTTTACAAATAAATGCAATTTGTTATTGTACCAGGACAACAAGCCATTATGGATGCTCAAATTGCCATTTTCTAAATACGAAATAGAAGAAAAAGGAACACGAAGCAACCTAGATTATGTTGTGTTAGTGCATGGCTATCAGCAGAAAGAACACTTCTGTTCGGCCATCATGACCAGATAAAATAAATGGACACATGGTACAGTATGCATACGGAGCTAGTGAATGCAATGAGGACGTTATTGGGACCTAGGGAGAGCGCAGTTCAGTCTGCATGGACGTAGTGAGCACGTAATTGGGGCGTTGTATAAACGCAATAGACCTGATGACAACGGGAAGCTGCACGTGTAATGAACTTACCGGGAACGTGATAGACGCAGTGAGAACCTGGCAAAGGCGTTGTAAGGACGTAGTGAGAACCTGGGTGCATCATTTATTTCGAGTTTGACCCCGTCCCCGCCACGTCCATCAAAGTTTTCAGGACGTAATGGGAACTTTGCGAGCGTGGTGCGGACGTGCTCTGGTGTGATGGGGGCATTACTGCGTTCCTACGGCGACCCAGGACGCGACAGGGACGCATTGGACGCTGTGGGGTCGTGGTGAGAATGCAAGAGAACGCCGCTGGGACTCCAAGAACGCAGAAAGACGCAGAGCGACGGCGTTTACTTTGGACATGTTCAAAGTAAACGCCGAGATTCGGCGTCCTGGCTCAGAACGCCGTGTGATCGCCTTGCGATCGCCAAGGTCGCCGTCACAAATTAAAAGCGACATGAACTCGAAGGACGCCCTAGGGACGCAGTACAGACACAGTAGTGTCGCCGCGGAAACGCGGAGAAATGGATCGGGAACCTCACGACGACCTTACGGCGTCTTTAATGCGTCCCTGTAAAGGCGTTCATAGTGTTTCTACTGGGATCCTACTGCGACTAAGGCGTTTGTACCACCTTTACACTGCGTCCTCAGTGCGTTCTTAGTGTGACTATGGTTTTCGTTGGCGTTCAGTTATAAAAACGTGTGTTTAACCTATCTGCATCAGTGTATATCTCAACGTTATCTAGATTACATGTTGTACTATTCATCACCATGGCAGACGATATGAATGACTTCCTCGTATTACAACAAATGCTTCTGATGATCATGTTATTGCTTTGAACCTGATCAGGCAGAGAAGATTTTGTGTGTTTATTTGAGTTTTACGCCCCTTTTCAGCTCATCTAACCATCGTTCCTGGGAAGAACCAGTACTAGACACCCATCCTCCATAAGCACCTGCCTACTTTCTCTCATATAGGCAGAGAGAAGGAAGGCACGGCGAAATAAGTCAAAAGAACACCGGTCTAGTTTAGAATGACGTTTTCCAGAAAAAGGCCGCATTCTTATGATCGCAGCGAGGACGCCACACAGTCGCCTCGCGAACGTCATAGACGCCGTGGGGTCGTGGTAGAAACACGAAGAACGCAGTGGGGTCGCCGTACGGTCGCCGTGCAAACTCAGCAGAAACTCTAAGGACGCGGTAAGGTCGCTATAGTGACGCCGTGTACTTGCACAGATCGCAGGGAACACGGCCCCGGTGTGACGTGTAACCGAAATCTGGATTTATTTAAGAAAAATCATTGGCGTTTTCAATGCGACCATCGGCGTCTTGACAGTTTAGGACGCAGTAAAGACGTGAGTCCGGTGTGATGGGGATATTACATATATGAAATATCAAACACAAAAAAAATCTAAAAAGACCTATTTGCATTTCATCAATAACGGTACAGCTTCTTGTATAAATAAACGACTTTAGAACCTTCCGAGAAGGAATAATCTTTAACTTATTTGAAAGGTTATTGAAATACTATGCCTTAGCTTTCTGACAAGGGAAACTACTTCGTTTCTAAGTTGACGGAACTTTCGCCAATGTGGCAGAGTATCACGTCGCTTTGCCTGTTTATATGCGCGCTTTCTCCTGTGAATTTTATTTTTGATATTTGAAGTCACCCAATAAGGTTCAGCCCGACGAACTGTAATTTCTTTATTTGGATAACAGCGTGCAATAGTGTCATAGACAACGCTTGTGAGATTAGATTATAAACATCGACATCTGTGTTGCGTATCTATATATATACTCCCAATCAACTTTAGTAAGGTACGAAGACAATGGAAATCACCACTATCGCATTTCCAGATTCGTCTTTTCAATGAGGGAATCTTTGGCTTTTCATGTTTTAGGATTGATTTAAAACTTACCTTCGTTTATGAATTTCCAGACTTGAAACCAGGAACAAATACCATTACTTACACGTAGGAGTACGCAATTGAAGGCGAAACATGAATACGTCAAAATACTGGTAGCACTGATTCTTTGTCGTATTTTAAAAGTATACCATGCAGTTTATTAATTTCAGTAGCTCGAACAGTATACATTGTATATCCTTACTGGTGAGAACAAATCGTGTTTATGTTTTTTTTTATATATATAAGAAAGTGACACTGACATTCAGCGTATTCCTCTGAGAAAATAAGCTATACCCCCCGTGAAAAAAATACATTTCCGCAATTTGCATTATGAATATTCCTCAATTTTGCCTCTCTCAAATTTCCCCCCTTTTACCCGCACACAGCGTCTTCCCATTTTCCTAAAAAATCATCCAGTATGATAAGATTACGGTTTAGAAACACGTAGCTGTGATTAGTGTTTGGAATGTTCTATGTGTATTGGTACATCGATCCATGCGAATTATATATACATGCATGTATATAAACATCTAAGGTGACAAGCTGTACCGTTATTGAAATGCAAGCATGTCTGATATTTTTGTGTTTGATATTTCATATACGTAACATACACCATATTCAATATAAATATATTTTCATCCAATGTAATGTTTTAACTTAAATTGAAAACTTTTCTCATTGGCAACTAAGAGTTGAAATGTCTGTGATTAATCATTTCTTGTGACAGATCGCTGCGCGCCAACTTCAATATATACAAAATTAACAAACACATATTATTTATGAATACATGTATATAAAAGATGGAATCATATATACAAAATTAACAAACACATATTAGTTATGAATACATGTATATAAAAGATGGAATCATATAAATTATACAAAATTAACAAACACATATTATTTATGAATAAATGTATATAAAAGATGGAAGCATACATACAAATTTAACAAACACATATCATTTATGAATACATGTACATGCACATGTATATAAAATATTGAAGCATACGTGCACATCTTAAAGTTGAACTAACAAATTAAGGGTGAACTTCATATCGGACCTGCATCTGAAGTGAAAATGCGCCTAATACTGAATAATTAATTAATAAATGTGCCTACTAGGAACGCCCCTTTTTATACATAATGTAACTCGGAGATTCGTGTATATATAATTATATACATGTACCAACATCATCATATACATTCTGTATCTAACAAGTCTTCGTTTTTTGAGTCGTGACATATATATTTAATCATTTTGATATGAATAAATTGCACTGTATAATGCCATTCACTGTTATACACATACTCATAATGTATACAATGTTTGAATAATAAAAAAGGTGTTAGTCACATTTTTAAAAAGTTTTTACAGACGGATTTCACAAGAGACATTTTGGCAGATAGACAATAAAGTTCAATATAATTGATCACAAATAACAGTTATCCAATAGCAATATAAAACAGCCGGGTCCAGATTGATTAGTCCCTCGCATCGTGATTCCAATATTTTCAGGTACTGGCGGCTTCAACAGCCTGCATTAATGATAAAAAAAACGTCACTATATAGATTAACGTCTAGAAATATCAATATACCAAAAAATTTTTTTTAAAAAACGCCATACGCACGTTGTTTGTAAAACGCGTAAAAATCATCAAAGCTTTTGGTACAAATTTTAATTAAATAATCAATAAATAACCTCGTTGTGAAAGCTACCTTTGGAACGGAAAATTGGTCTTAATCTTGAGTTGTTCATATTGAATGATACTATTAATCAAAGTACTGAAAGTACTTATGGAAACTAAAGTTACATAGACTTGCACTGCAACATGGAACGAGATCTACATGTAGTTTAACAATTGCATGGCGGAGTGTAGAAAAAAGTAGTACTGTGCACCGCATAGAAATTCATGCGCACAGAGCTGAACTATCGTTCAGTTTCCAAAAATTGTCCATGATCATAACAAGACATCATTGAAGTAGTTTTCAACATAGCTACAGGCTGTTCCAACATTAGTTTATCTAATTTCTCTACCTATGAGATATTGATTAAGTCAGTTTGGACAATCTGAGGCATTTCTACTTCACGTGATCATTATAATTATGTGTCCAACTTACCCAGTTATAAAATGCACCGACGGCCTTGCTTTTATTAAGTATATCTTCATGAGTATACTTAGATAAATAAACCATCGCCTCCTTCTTAGTTCCTTCTGGGATCTTAGTAATGTCAAACTTAGCAATTAATTTCGTAAAATCTGACTTCCCCATTTTCTTCTTAGCAACTTCCCATTTCTAGACGTAAAAAAAGAAATAAATAAAATTTGATACTAAATATTGAATATACATTTTTTGAAAACGAAGGAAACACTGTCCAAACGTCGAAGGGTGAGCTTATTCTAAGACTGAACAATACGAATATAATTAATGAGCCTATATGTTTCATGTTCAATTTATGCAAGTTGACAACTGACGTTCATTTGAAGTACATGTAATAACCGTCATGCATAAAAACACAAACACTTGTTCATGCACTGAAAACCGAAACTTCCGATTTTTCTACTAGTCCCTTTGGTGTTCAGTATTCAAAAGTTACATATTTTCGTAGTCATCTCTCACCTAACGTATAAACATGTATAACAAATATATATACAATGTCTTGAGTGAAACGAAATTTATTTTAGCGTCAATATCTGGAAATTCTTTAAATATTAGCGTATATATATAGTCTGTAATAATTCATATAGATCGAATTTTAAGAAGCAGATCTTTGTTCACGGATTGAAACAATCGAACCAGATTCAGTCTCATATTTAACAAGTTGCATGTTTACGAAAACGTTAGATCTAAATCACCGTATATTCAGAATAGTAATTAGTAATTCACGGAAAAACTTATCGGAAAAAAAGTTACAAACCTGTTCGGATTTTTGACTTCCGGTAAGAATCAAAATTGCCATTAACACATCTTTTATTGCCTCAGGTGGATGATTAAAACTTTTAACTTCGGTGACATCTTTTTTCTCCAAATCATAAACTATTTGGCTCACTTCGGACATTATGGACAGCCTATCGTCATCGATATTTTGTTTACCAGAAGCCATTTTGAACTGTAACAAATCGATACAGGTATAAGATAGTTGCTATGGTGAGCCAATGTTTTATTTCAGGCATAGATTTATATAGCAAATAGAAATGTGCCCGGAGAACATGAACGTCTCCGCTGAGGGCTAAGTCAAAAATGGATTATGACTCCTGATCGAGTTTAACGAAAATCGAACTTGACCTGTATTTTATTATTATACACTTCAGTCATGAAAATATGAAAACTATGCATACATTTTTGGACTTCAAAATTTTAAAATTTTAGCAAAGGGACTATAGTAAAGCCCTAGTGTATGCCATTTACCTACATGCATATGACCTGCTTTACAATATGAATGAAAAATCGGTCGGTAATTTTAAATGTTAAAATATTTGTATGGGCTCGAACGATGTGGGTACACATTTCTCTCTTTTGCCTCATGTCCGACAGTACTTTCAGTACTTTGATTTCTTGAGTTATCGCTCGGAGACCAAAATCTGAACGGGTGAACGCATGTCCGCACGCACAGACAGGAGTAACACTTAATGCCCTTGAATGTCGAGGGCATAAAAATAGCATTTTTGATCTATAATCAAACGCAGATAATTGTTGAGTGTTCAATTGCTTATCTGATTATCACAAAACTCTGACCTGTCGGAGCATAATTATCTTAACTCAAAATACTACAAATAGATAAGTCCTTGTTTCAAGTTGAGAACTCGTATAGCTATAAATTAGGCCGCGGTCGTGGACCAGCGGTTAGTGCGCTGGATGTGTAACCTGCGATACGGGTTCGATGATCCCGGTCGCGGCAGGTCATACCCTTCCGTGAAAATTTGACAACAATGTCGATTTTCCTCTACGTCGGCTACTTGTGGAAAGGTAAGTTAAAATTAGTACTGGTTAGAATCAGTCCAGGAAAACTGGTTAAGTGAACCGACCGCTGTATAATTATAACACATTTTTTCTTAAAAAAGCAACAACAAAAACATTAAACCCAAAATAAAGAACATCCATTATTTAACTATTAATCCAGTATTAGAATAAAACGTAAGTCTTACTGTTTTATCCGTTGTTTACAGCAATGTGTAGTCTTTAAATAAAATGTTTAAATAGTCTCGAAACCTTATATATAGGTATTGGCTATTTCACAATACACGTTCGTTTAAATATTGATTGATCATATATATTCCCCTACACATTGAATCATTAATACTTCTACTTTGAACAGTGGGGTTTACCCTATATCTACTGTACGTAGAATCCCCAGTTGACGTATCATTTATTTATATTTCTGCATTTTATAATAAAAAGACGAGTTTAAACAATCAGCGGTCATGTTAGAAACACCGTTCGGTTTTATTTATTTATTTTGGTCAATTCAATTCAAGATTGTACTGGTTTAAACAGTCCTTATTACAAAAAACACCTCTTCCAACACAAAATATTCAAGCAGAACATTTAACACGTTTAGTAAATTATCATGTTTTATATTCATGGCTATCGAAACTCTCCGATTTTTAGATTGAAAATTTAACGTAAATATACAATAAATAAAGTGAAATCTCAGTAACCGACCGCCTCAATATTAAAACCGCACCCACCTCAATAGTAAGACTGCCTCCGCTTTACTATTTAGACCGCACCCACCTCAATATTAAGCCGCCTCCGCTTCATTATTAAGACCGCCTCACTATTAAGATATTAAGACCGCACCGACCTCAATATTAAGCCGCCTTATTATTAAGACCGCATCCACCTCAATATAAAGCCGCCTCATTATTAAGACCGCACCCACCTCAATATTAAGCCGCCTCATTATTAAGACCGCACCCACCTCAATATTAAGCCGCCTCATTATTAAGACCGCATCCACCTCAATATTAAGCCGCCTCATTATTAAGACCGCATCCACCTCAATATTAAGCCGCCTCACTATTAAGACCGCACCCACCTCAATATTAAGCCGCCTCACTATTAAGACCGCATCCACCTCAATATTTAGCCGCCTCCACCTCAATATTAAGACCGCCTCACTATTAAGACCGCATCCACCTCAATATTTAGCCGCCTCCACCTCAATATTAAGACCGCCTCACTATTAAGACCGCATCCACCTCAATATTTAGCCGCCTCCACCTCAATATTTAGCCGCATCCACCTCAATATTAAGACCGCCTCACTATTAAGACCGCATCCACCTCAATATTTAGCCGCCTCCACCTCAATATTAAGACCGCCTCACTATTAAGACCGCATCCACCTCAATATTTAGCCGCCTCCACCTCACTATTAAGACCGCATCCACCTCAATATTTAGCCGCATCCACCTCAATATTAAGACCACCTGTTATTATTTTTTTAACTTTCACTTCAACTCTATAGTAATACCTGAATGTAACGTCCGATTTATCTGGTCTCAAGGTTGTTCCATGGTTGTAATAATTATGGAAATTTTACTTAACTAACAATAGGTAAGAATTTAATCTTTTGTTTTATTGGATCGAAGAAAGTGTGTCCGTTGTCGAAATTATCAACTACATGCAGTTGAATTTAAAATTCTGTCAAAATTATTGCTAATTTGTCTTCGATCTCAGATTAACCAACCATATCAGCTAGAGCTAAGTTGCTGAAATAATGAAGAAAGACCATAGTATATTTAATACGAGTATGTTTACCATTTTCTACGTAAATATACAAACAACAAAGCGATGGGAAAACTTTCGGTCGCGGAAATGGATAAAGAGTCCACGCATTGTATAAATTATTTATTTAGGAAAATTGCCTTCATCTGGCATATTGTTTTAGATATTTATACCACAATTGTTGATTATTGAGTTTTTTTGTGATTGTACTTCGCAAGTATAGCAACGAAACACTAATTTCAAGTGGACACTGACGCATGTGATTGTCAGCCGTCTGTCTGTATATAGACATTATATTGTCTATTTATTTGCTTTGTTCTTTGGACGTAAGTGAACACATTTTCATTCAATTGAAATTGTTGTATATTGGAAACAATTTAGTCTAAACTCAATCCGTCTATACGAAACAGTGATTGTTTTGGACAACGTACGGAAAGCATGCATATCATTGCAAACCTTTGTAAATGGTCATTTATCTTGCTGAATGTCGGGGTGTCATGGAGTTGGATTTCTAAAACGATTGAGTATGCAAAATATAATACCACTGGTACCGAGGTTGATCTATTTTCCTGTGAATTTGAATCATACACCATAAAGTCTTCATGTGGTTGCACGATGCATGTTCAGAGCAAGGCGTATGCTCCTCTTGCTCAGGATACATGGTGCAGTAACAAAATGACAGACGAGAAATTTATCTACATGGAGAGAAAATCGGTGATGATTAATCCAGTAAGGGCAAATATATTCTTTTTTTGTATATCATTTTCAAGTCTTTAATGTTTTTTTACAACTTGTTCTTCAAGTTTGTGTATTCAAAGACACATTAAATACATTTTATATATGGTTTACATGTATTTTAAAACTAGCAGTTTGATTTTAGATAATTATGGTGTTTTTGAAAAAATCATTTTGTCAATAAACTTGTTCGTGTTTTAATTCTTCTTACAACGTAGTGTTGAAGATGCTAACGACCACGGTGTTTAAAAACTCGAAAATCACCGAAAGCGCTTTGAAACGAGAACATTTTCTAATGTTTACCGAAGGGAACAGTTCTTATAATAAATACGATGTCCACAGCTCATAATCAAACACATTTCTATTACAAGATCCAGGTCCTTTGTATCTTACTATCGTTTGTATTTTATGTTGATAATGACGTTAAATCCGATGAAATAAATACATAATAAATGGATAATTGATAAACTCCCCCGCCCATTATTCCAAGTATTGCTTTATTATGCATACATCCAACCACAATTTTATTTGATGCTAAGAGTTCCTCATCCCTTGATTCAGTTTCGTCGCTTGTTTTTTTTGTATTGACCGTTATTAAACTGGCCACTTGGTGTGTGAATGTGCACATCTATAGAGTCCCTTTTGATACGAGGTTCTGTTCTACCATAGGTTTATCATATTTCGTGTTTCCGTCATTTTATATAATCCAGTAATGTTTTTATTGACAGCTGATGACTACGCGGCACAGTGATTTGACTTACTTTGGGTACACACCAGTCTGCATGAACCCTGGTGCCATGGCTGGGATAAGTTTCACACCCAGAGATAACTGGACCATGTAAGCAATACATGTACATGTATAATTTAATTCATTATGAATCAGTTAAACAATTATGCTGAGTTGAGCAACAACTATGTTGCGTTAACTGTTTCAATGGATAACGGTGCTTATCCGAAAACTGTGCAAAAATCTGCTCTTTGAAGAGATTGGTTATCTCCCTTATGTGCAGAAATGTTGCTTGTTACGAACCACCGATATTGTCTTAAAATAACATCGGATAACAAATTAATGCATTGGGGTATTTATGTACATTATATTTTCTTATAAAGAAAAGGTCGGTTGGCTTAGTCAATTGAGCATATGACTGGCCATTAGGTCGCAAGTTCGAGGCACCTGGCCGGGTACGTGTCTGTCTGCGAAAAAATGAAACTGTAAATGATAAAAACACTTGTGACATGTCTACCACCTCTTAAACATAACGGTGCAAAAACATTATCAGTAGCGTGTTGAATGTTATGATGAAGGGTAATTTCTAGGAAAATTAATAAAAACAAACGACAAAAGAAACCACACGAACTCAATTGGTACGTTAATTTAGGCTAGCGAAAGCGACACTCTTATGCACACAATGTCTATCATATAAAAATGTCCTTTTAGATGTTTTTTCATTTTAGAATCCAATTCGAGTTCCTTAACAAGGAATTTGAATTACTAATGCAGATGTTGTTAAATAATTCGGACAAGACAGTTTCATTCAAAAATAAATATGCAAGCGGGTATGGTCCAGGATTTCCTTTCACAACTGACGAAACCCACCTCATTGAAGTAGAAGTTCTACAAGATTCTGTCATAGTAAGATGTCTACATGTGTAGTAAAAACACTCAAATCGGACTCCCTGAAAACCGGAATTCCGTGAAAATCGGATAATTTTCCAAGTCCCATTTTTTGGATTGTTTATCAAAAGTTCTGTGAAAACCGGAAATCTCGGAAAACCGGACTTTTGGCCTAGCCCGGAAGGGGTCCGGTTTTGAGGAGTTTTACTGTACTTTATGACGAGTAATTTCTGTCTATAAGCATATTCTATATTGTTTGAGTCTCTACAGTTTAACCAGAAATTAACGGTCATCAATGTAAAGTGGCCATATTCCAGCATACTCATATTGGTATATAACTGACCAAAATCATACAAGTAAACCTCTATTTAAAGTTAACTATACAAAGAAGGTATAGTTGTTCTATTGCCCCTTTTCTCTGTTGCAATTTATTCACAAGTGTGTCTGTAAGATGTTCCTATAGTTACGGACAGTAGGTATTGTTATTTTTTGGTTAAAACAAGATGATTGCCAGATCCTTAATAATCGTATTGAAGTTTCCGGAGACAAGAGGTCCGTGTTACTATTATTGCTCCGAAAGTATAATCTTGCTAATGATACTCCATTTAGACATACACAGCTGACAAAAGTTCTCTAAGCTATAAATAGGATAAAATGTTTTACATACAAACAAGCGATAACAAGACAGTTTAGTTAAAAGTCGGCTTTCTTAGTTAAGATATTTAAATGAAACGGGCCCCTTGTATGTAACCCAGAAAACAATCATCGGAGGTAATTGAAATACCTTATATGAATCTACAGTACAACCTCTCAAGAGCGGCCCTCTCTTGAGCAACACCCCCCCCCCCACTTCAACATCAACATGATTATTGCACTACATTGTTTGTATATTTCTCAAACAATATCATAATTATCTACTTAACTATTGAACATTTTTCATTAATACAGACGTACGTGAATGGAAGCCTTTAT